>VMDO01042859.1:0-10266 GCA_007922755.1 Pedetes capensis
GTGTCCACCAACAATGCAACACAGAGAAGGGCACTTGGTTAGTTGGAACCTTCTCTTGGGCTGAACCAAATGCCTCTGCTCCCTGTTCAAAGGAACTAAAATAAAACCAGTCTATTCACAGGACATCAAGTGTATACTAGTGTGATACTTATTGCTGTGACAAAACATTGGAGACAGCTACTTTATCACCTGCACAAATAAGGTTAATTTACTTGCAGATCCAATATTGTAAAGTCAGGGGGAATGTAAGAAGTACATGCATATGTGGAGAATGTGTGTATCTGGTCTCCTTTCTTATAAATCCATAGGATTCGAACACAGGGCGTTTTCACTCTAATGAGCTCATCTAATCCTAATGACTTCTCAAAGGCCCTACTTCTAAATCCCAGAGTTGGATTAAGTTCCAATTTTCTAAATCATTTACTGCAAGGATTAAATTTTAACATATGAAACTTTGGGAGATGCTCAAACCATGTCTGAATCATAGCAAAATGTTACTTATCAAAAACTGAGATATGACAGATTCCACTATCCACAAGGTGGTTACTATTCCACCATCCACAAGGTAGGTTTCACTACTACATTTACATACATATGTGCAATATCCACTGATCGTAATTGTCCCTTGATTGCTCTCTCTTATTTTTCTCTCCTTCCTCTGTTACCTTTCCCCTTACTCATCCCTAATAGTCCTCCTTTGACTTTCCTGTCTTTTTTCCCAGGTTCAATGTATAAGAGAAAATATGTGACACCTTTCTCTGTGGGACTGGCTTATTTCATATAGCATGATGATTTCCACGTCCGTACATGTTCTTGAAAATGATTTCATTTCATTCTTTTTATGGCTGATAAAACTCCATTGTGTATATATACCACATTTTCTTTGCCAGTTTATTCATTGATAGGCACACCGGCTGATTGAACACCTTGACTGTTAATAGATAGTACCATGATGAACCTTGAGACACAGGTATCTCTATAGTATGCTGATTCAGGTTTATTACAGAAGAACTAACACTATTTCTTCTCAAACTGTTCCAAACTCATTCTACAAGGCCAAATTATCCTAATACCAAAGGCATATAAGGAAACAACAATAGCAAAAAATAACCACAGAGAGTATTTCTGATAAATAATGCAAAAATTCTTGGCAGTATATTAGCAAAGTGAATTCCACAGCACTTTGAAAAATACATTATGATTAAGTAGAATTTATCCCAGGAATACAAGAGGGTTCAAAATACACAATTCAAAAAACATACTATATTACCTAAACAGTATGAATGACAAAAACTTTATGATCATCTCAATTGATGCAGAAAAACATTTGATAAAACTCATCATTCCTTCATGGAAAAAAACAAACTGAAAAATTAGGTCTAAAAGGAATGTTCCTAAACAGAATAAAGGCAATACATGACACAATTACAGCCAATATATGCTAAATTGGGAAATACTGGGATCATTTCCTCCAAGTTCAGAAGAAAGGCAAGGATGCCCACATAGCTTTGGAAATCAAGCCAGAGCAACAGGAGAAACGAAGATTATTAAAAGAGTTAAGGAGGAAATAAAGTTATCGCTGCAGACACCACTATTTTATATATAGGAAAACCTGAAGACCTCACCAAAACGTTTTTAAACCTAATAAACTCAGTAAAGATGCAGGATACAAAATCAGCATACAAGAATTGGTAGCATTTTATGCACCTATTAAAAATTGCTGAGAAGGAAATAAAGACAGCAATCTCATTAACAGTAGCTACAAAAATAACTAAAAATAAATTTACCAAGGACCTGAATTACCATGACAATGAAAATTATAAATCACTGATGAAATAAATTAAAGAAGACACACATACACAAATGGAAATGTCAAATTCATGAATCAGAAGAACTAATATTTCTTAACATTTCTAGACTACCCAAAATTATGTATGGATTGATACAATTCCTATGAAAATCCCAATGATACTCTTCATAGAACTAGAAAAAGCCCTACCTACCTTTGAATAAGTGGCTACAGCCATGGCAGTGTGGCTTCCAATCCTGTCAGATCTTGTAAGCTAAGCAGGGTTGGGCCTGGTTAGTACCTGGAAGGGAGACCACCTGGGAACACCAGGTGTTGTAGGCTTGGGAAAAGGACCTGGTAACCCGCTCCCAAAAATTAATTTTCCATTGAAAACCCTATGAATAGCAGAGAAGCACTGACAATAGTGTGTTACCTGTTGTACATAAGATCGTTATGAGTCAGACACCAACTCTATGGCATCTAACAACAAAAACAACAATATATTTCTAGAAGTGGTATAGCTGGTTCATATGGTAGTTCAATTTTCAGTTTTGTAAAATATCTTGAAATTGATTTGCAAAGGGGCTAAATAATGTAGTGCCCCACCAGCAGTGTATAAGGGTTTGTTTTTGTCAGCATCCTCACCAGCATTTGTTATTTGTTTTGTTAATCTTGGCCATTCTTACTGGAGTAAGAAGGGATCTCACTCAGTGATGTTTTGGTGTGCATTTTCCTAAAGGGGAGGCATATTGAGCATTTTTTCACGTGTATATGGGCCTTGGTATTGCTTCTTTTGAGAACTGTTCAGTTCCACTGCCCACTTATTTATTGGATTATTTGTTACTTTGGGTTTAACTTCTTCAGTTCTTTGTGTAGTCTATAACTTGATCCTTTGTCAGATGTGCAGGATGCAAAGATTTTTCTCTCATTCTGTGGGCTCCTCCTTCACTCTATTAATTGTTTCCTTGTGTCTATAAAAGCTTTTTTTTTTTTTCATGTAACACCATTTGTTAATTCTTGGTGCAGTTTCGAGGGCAATTGGAGTCTTATTAAGGAAGGCCCTTCCTGTGTACTTGTGTTGGAATGTGGTCCCTATATTTCAAGGAACTGATTTTAAGTTTGGTTTCCTTCTCTTTCAATATTGTTGATTCAGGTCCATGATTTCCTTTCTTCTGCTTTGTGGAGGAGGTATTGTTATCATATCATTTTCTAATGCCTTAAGATGGTATTTACAGCTCAATTTGCTTTCGGACATTTTTTTCCTCTAACATTAAGTTTCAAAGGTATACATTTCTCAGTGCTAGCTGCTCACTCCATCTTTTGTCAGGCAGTGTTTATTCCCTGACCTGCCTCTTTGGCTGCAATCAGAAATCAAAGCAAGAACCGGGTAGAATTAAAACTATTCAGCTATTTTCATAATCACTTCAATATGCCCCTCATGTGGTCCAAAGTTGTGCATGTGATACAAATCCCTAAAAGGAAGAAATAAATTTGGCACATTAGTCATTGGGCACACTAGTCAATAGATCAATAATTGGAATCTATTGAAAGGACATTTCACATATTAGCTCCTGGTGAATCGACTTCCACAGTTATAACTCTTCCCAGATCACCACCACTGACCTCAGGAGCCTTGTAGCGATCACAGCTCAGTTGGCCATGCCCCAAGCAGTGTCATCGCTGTTTACCTCTATGGGAACTAGCTCAAATCACAACACCAGGAAATGCTCCATCTCGCCAGCAGTGGTATTCCAATTTCCTACTGAAGAGTCAAAGAAAAGGTGAAGGTTGAAGAATGCACCTCCTGCAAGGAAATGTCTTAAGGGAAGTTTCCCAGAGTGACTGAAGTCCTCAACATCTTTGCTCATTTTGTTAAAGAGTTTGCCTCAGCCAGCCACTGTTTTATATAGTGTTTATCTGTGTTTGCTACTAAATGTGACAGTACATTTGCAGACATTCTGTTTCTTACCACAGGCACGAAGCTCACTACTGCAGAACACTTGGAGGCACTGGGAAATCTCAGAGCTTGCCACATGAGTCTGAGTTACAAACCCAGGTCCCCAGGGAAGTGACTCAAGGACTCACAAGAGGCATGAAGTGAAAATCCCTCAGGTGCTCAGAGATGTCCCCCGGTTAAGTAGTACCTTTTGCGGCAGAAGCAGGAAGAAGAATATGCTGAAAAGTAATGACACATTACTCCTTATATACGGCGCCTCCAGAGCATTCTGCACAGATTTCTCTTCTCTCCCAGGAGATCTGAGCTACTGGCACAGGACGTCCAGGTGAGCTTCTCTGGCTGTTTCTGGAAAGGGACTTTCTCTGCTGTGCAGGCATGGAGGGAGGTAGGGGCTAACAATGTTATTTCTTAGTGTGTTGATGTTGGGAACTCTTTGCCTAAGTCATGTGCTTACAGAGTCTTGGTGTCTTTTCCATGGCTATAACAATGTATCTCAGAATGGGTGACTTATTAAGAAAAGAGGTTTAATTTGACTTACAGATCTGGATGCAAGAAAGTTCTAAATCAAGCAGCTGCTTTGGTGAGGGGCTTGTGTTGCATCTCCTCATGACTGAAAAATGGAAGGACAAACCAGCCTGTGTGAGAAAGAGCACGTAGGGAGGCCTTACTTTATGAAACGCATTCTCACAGAGACTAATCCGACTCTCAGTGAGAAAGGGCTCCTCACTCCTCCAGGAATGAACCCAGTTCCTAAAGAGAGATCTTCATCCTTCCTGAAGACTCAATCACCTCTTTAAGCCACCACCTCTCAATAATGATATATTAGGAATCCATTTCATCATGAGACTTGGAGGAGACCAAGCCATACTGAAACCAGATCACTCTGGAAAGAGGTTTCTCTGCACACGCCTCTGGCAAGCTCACTTGTGATGGATAGAAGGACTTCCTTACCAGGCAGAGTATTAGCTGATCTGCAGGTTCTCAGAGAACCTACGGAAGAATGTATACTTATATTCTGAATGAGGTTGGTGGCAAAAGGAATGGAAACCAATGTGGCTGATATTTGATAAACCTTACTAGGCGAGTGAATGTTCATAGAAGAGAGAGGGAAGGGAAAGCATGACTTGAAGGCTGCGGTCTTCCCTATCATTTTACTGTACCAGGAAGAATGATAAAGGTAGGGAAATTTGTTTTTGATATTTTCATGTGCTGGTGTCCTAGCATATTTTGTTGTGTGTTAATTTCATCATTTTTCACACCAAAATCTCTTAAATCTGATAATATCTTTCCTATACAGAGAGCAAAAATAAGCTTCAGTATTTTATATAAGAGGAACTTTTGAGAAGGTAGAGATGGGATCAATTTCCCCAAAATGGAGTTTGAGGTCATACCTGTGACATTCCATGTGTTGATCCAAATAAGGGACTTAGGTCCATTAGGGAAGTCCAGGCTAGGAATAAACAATGAGGAACAGTTACAGTTATTGAACAAAAAATAAAAATGGGAGAAGGACTTGGCAGCCCACTCCTGAAACACCCAGATATAATCAGCCATTGAAAACCCTAAGAGGGTCTCTATAAGTCAGACCTGACCATGGAACCTAACAACAAACAAGCTGGCATGGGTTAGAGGAGAGGAGAAAAGAGTCAGTGGAGAACTGCCATGGAGAGCATCTGGGTTGGAGGAGTAAGGGAGGGAAGGAAGGAAAATAAGTAGTGAGGACAAAGCTCCTGAGAAATCATACATATGAAGAGTTCTGTCTTGGGAAATGAAGGAGAGACAAGTCCTCTAACGACATGGGCCTGGCTGCAGGATCTATTGGGCAAAACACTGTGGAGGGAATGAACTATGGGTTTAATCCATTTCATTTTTGTTCATTCACTCACCAACCTGAGTCTTTGCTTCCCCACCAGCTGAGAAAACATGGCATCAACTCCCGCTGCTGCTTTTGCGACCCTCATGAAAGGAGTGACAGCCTGGGATCTCCCCACAGAGCCCATTCCCAGCGAGCTCCTCCTCACCGGCGAGGACGCCTTCCCAGTAATGGTGAATGGCAAAGGCCAGGTGCTCATGGCCGCCTCCTCCTATGGCACGGGTCGCCTGCTGGTCCTCTCCCATGAGGACTACCTGCTACATGCTGCCTTGGCCCCCTTTCTCCTGAGTGGCCTGGGCTGGCTCCGCCCTGCTCCGGAGGCCCCAGTGGCAGTGCACCCGTCCCTGGCACCGCTGATGAACATCCTGCGTGCCTCTGGGGTTGAGGCGCAGAGCCAGCCAGAGCCCGGGGAGCCCCTGGGGGTGTACTGCACCTCCACCTCCAGTGACGCCTCCCCTGAGAAGCTGGTCCAGTTTGTGAAGCGCGGAGGGGGCCTGCTCATTGGGGGCCAGGCTTGCCAGTGGGCCAGCGAGCATGGCCGTGACAAGGTGCTGTCTGCGTTCCCTGGAAACCAGGTGACAGGTGTGGCTGGAGTGTACTTCACTGACCTCAGTGGGGACAGAGAGCAGTTCGAGGTTTCAAAGGAGATCCCTGAGATGCCAATATATGTGGGGTGAGTGATGCTTAGCTAAAAGGAGTCTGATCCTTGTTCAATATCTTCCTCTTTCCTCCTTCCTCCTTCCTTTCTTTCTCTTTTCCTTCCTTCCTTCCTTCCTTCCTTCCTTCCTTCCTTCCTTCCTACCTCTTTCTTTCTTTCTTTCTTTCTTTCTTTCTTTCTTTCCTTCTTTTTTCTTCTATTTTTATGGAGGATTCAGTCTAATTAAGGAGAAATTTGCCACTATAGAATGGAGTCATTGCAAATTACTAATGTCAAGTTATCATGTGTGGTGATTAAGGGACAACATCTTCTGTTTGCTCTCTACTGTAGACTGAATATTTAGTGCCTTGATGCCTTGGCATTTTTCTGTTTTATTTACAATTTAGCCTCCTAATTATGAATAATTGGAGATGGTTGGTTAACTGGAAAAAAGGTCTATGAAGTTCATGGGAGATACGTATTTTGTTTGTTTTGCTTACGATGGTATCACTATTACATCATATAATACCTGATAGATTAGGTACTAAATCACCATTGAATGAATGGATAAATGAATGAAATTGTATGTCAGTGCATTGCAGGTTTAGGAGGTAAAATGCATCATTAGTCAATCATGTATCCTTACATTTCAGGAATTTCTGGCTCTAGGAGCAGTGTAAGACCATGGGGGAATGTTTTGTTTGAGGTGAAAGTAGAACTACAGTGAGGGGTGGAGGCATAGGAAGTCACAGAACACCTCAGTGTGTAGAGGAACAGGACTCTCCATAAAGACCAGAGGAAACCTGGACAAGTTGACTATGAGATTGGATCAAATGCTCTAAAATTCCATGGTTTGAATCCCAAGACATAGATACCAGTATATCAAAGATCTTCCTCTTTTAATTAATTCTTCTCTCTGTGTAAAAAATATACTACATCATTTGACACAGATACACAATATTCCATGGAGTGGCAATGGTATAATTTATTTAGTAATGGAAATTTCAATTAAAATTAATATTTACTGTTACTTAAAGTTTCAAAATGAATAATCTACATGTCATTGCATACAAATGCAACAAGTGGTTTTGACATACAGTCTAAGAAGGTGAATGCTGTTTTGTTCTTGTTGTGTTTAGGTGAATAGTCATATCCAACTCATACCCAACTAGGTACAACAGAACAAAACTCTACCCAACCCTTTTCCATGCCCATGATCTTTCTATGTTTGAAACTGTTGTTGTAGCAACTCTGTTTCTTCTCCACATCAGCAAACGGAAATCCCGGGGGCTTTACTCCATTCCTGTCATTAACATTAACTCTACACTGAGGACTCAGTTCTTTCCTGAGTATCTTCCAACCTGAAGGGCTCATTTTTGGGCATCATGTTTGACATTGCATCTCTGCTATTCATAGGGTTTTCAATGGCTAATTGTTTTGGGAGTGGTCTGCCAGGTCCTTTGCCCTAGACTGTCTTAGTCTGGAAGCTCAGTTGAAACTTTTCTACCACGGGTGACCTTGCTGGTATCTGGCCTAAGTTTCAGCACCACAGCAACATGCAAGCTCCCAGAGCACTATGAGCTGACAGACAAATGGGGGTGAATAGCTAGTTCAAAGGCTGAAATTTAGCACAGTTGGTAGAGCACTGCACTGCAGTCTCTGAATTCCCGAGTTCAATTCTCAGCACCGCAAAAACGGGAGAAGGGCCTGGCAATCCACTCCCAAGGCAATCCCGAAACAGTCAGCCATTGAAAATCCTATGAGGGTCGCTATGAGTTGGATACCGACTCGATGGCACCTAACAATAATAATAACAAGCTAGTTCAAAAATATATGTTTCAGAAATGTTGATGGACACTAACAAATTGTTACTTTAAACTTATCCTCATAACAAAAACATGACTCTAGACTATTGCTGATACTAGGTCTTATGAATTTTTGTTTGATATTATTTTAAAGATGGAATACAAAAATGTTATTTTAATTTGTGTTGTACTGATTGTAAATGTAGAGGATATTTTATACTTTTAAATTAATTCTATTTATTCTTTGAAGTATTAATTTATGCCCTTTATTTTTTAGTTATTTCTACTTGTTTTCTAGATTACTAAGTCCATTTTCTACATTATAGATTTAAGTTCTTTGTCTATTTTGTTGTTGTTTTTGTTGGTAGGTGCCATCGAGTCGGTATCTGACTCATAGCGACCCTCATAGGGTTTTCAATGGCTGACTGCTTAGGGATTGCCTTGGGAGTGGATTGCCAGGCCCTTCTCCCACTTTTGCAGTGCTGGGAATTGAACTCAGTTCCTCAGAGACTGCAGCACAGTGCTCTACCCACTGAGCTAAATCTCAGCCCCTTGTCTATTTTACATATTGCAAATATTTCTTTCCTCTCTTTTTTCTTTACCTTTGCTTTGTGTGTTAGATATATATCTTATATCTGTTGTGATCATTTATGTCCATCCATTTCCATTATATCCTTTATTGTTTAAAAATCTTTTCCCATTACATATTTGTTCAGAGAGTTTACTATATTTTTTCTTAGTGCATTTATGATTGTGTGTTTTATGTTTAGACATTAAAACCATATAGGTCTTTTGTTCCTAATCATATCTATTATTTCTAAATGTGTGGCCATCATTAACAAAGTCATCTTTTAAGTCAATATTTCACTCACTGATTTTAATGGTTGATTTTTTTTCATATAATAAGCTTCCACATGTATAGAAACTTGTTTTTCAAATCTTTTCTTTTGTCTTATTTTACCTCAGCCATACTGCTTCTCTCATTATGTTTTTGAAGTGAAATTTTCATCTGGGAAAACAAAATCTTCTCCATACCCACATTTTACATGTAAACATCTTCAAATATTCTTATGTATTTTTGGATACTTATATCTGTAAATTAAATGATGCAATCAGCTTATCAAGTTGCATTAAAATATGTTGGGATTTTGACTAAAAAAATAATTTAGAGATGATCTGAGGATAACTAATATCTCAAAATATTGAATCCATTCAGCTATGAATACTATATGAGATGCCTTTTATTCAAAAAGTCTCCTATATTCTTTGTTAAGATTTAAAGATTTTACTGTAAAGGATCTGTACAATTCCTAGAAGGAACATTCTTGGAACTTTTATGCTTTTAAGAGTATGAATTATAAAAGCATCAATTTCATGGTTATCTATTCCTAATTAGTAGGAAAACTATTGAATTTTGTGCTTATATTTAATTCACATACCCTGCTGTACATCTCCATTTTAATTATTTATCTCAATTGATTCTCTTAAATTTTATAGTAGATACAATTTTCCCAGCAAATATTGGAATTCTTTTTGCTTATTGTAATGTTTAAGTTTTTCATTATATAGAACATTCATAAATGTTGTGACTCATAGTAGTAATTATTTATTTAGAAAAGCAAGCTTTCATCAGTTTATGACTTACTTTTTATTGTGTTTTATGGTTTAGTTTTGGTTTTTTGCAGTACTGATGGATTGTATCCGGGATCTCACACATGCTAGGCATGTGCTCTCAGGCTGAGCTGTATACCCAGCCCCTTTTTAATTTATTTGGGGGGGACAAGGTCCTCCTAGTTGAGGTAGGCTGCCTCTGGACCTTGAACTTGCAATCCTCCTGCCACAGCTACGTTGGCACACATGTTTTAGTTTTTTAAAAATCAAGAATACATTGTATCAAATTCATTCTTCATAGCTACAATAATGTGATCTTTGATTTTTTTAATTTATGAATGTTCTGTATTCCATTAACACAATAGTGAGAGCTCTTAACTACTACTCTACATTGGTATATTTTAGAAGCCTCTCTCTCTCTTAAATTCATCAGGAGTGGAAATGAAAGGGACCAGATATCATTAAGGTTAATATTTTGTTAACTGCAATATTCCTTTCCCTAAATATTATATCTTGATCTCTGTTGTTTCATATACACTTTGGGTACATTTTAGATTCTAACCATAACACAGAGATAACTTTTATGGAAATATG
>VMDO01042860.1:0-10270 GCA_007922755.1 Pedetes capensis
CCTGCACAGTGGTGAGGGGAGCCAATCAAAATTATGGTGGTTGAGGCTGGTCAAGCTGGCCGGGGGCCATCTTTGCTCACTCGATGGGAGGGGCTGTTTTGAGTGAGTGAGATGAGCCCTGGGGTCAGCTAGGGGTCAGCCCCTCAGGCTGTCATGAGGGACCCTAGCTGGAAAATATTATTTTAAAAATCCCCAACATGGCCTAAGGATGTGTCTGCCATTATCAGGGAAATGCTGCAAGGAACATGCCATGGACAGTGAAATCTTGTTCAACTCTGCCCAAGAAGTCTTCAGGCAGACTGTCTTTACTCCTTTTGCAGTACATGATTTAGAGCAACACTTGTCTTTGCACGCAACGGCTTGTTTTGAGTTAGGAGAAAGAAACATAACTATGTATGTCCAAGAACCTTTGCTGTCCAAGGTCAGCTAGTTGAAAATATTTTCCTCTCTGAGAACCAATTGTGCTCTATAAACCCCTTCAACACATCTTCACTAGTTTTGGCATTACAAGCAGATTCACATTTATCCTTATCCCCATTCCATTCAATAGGGGTAAAGAGATATCTCACTTTATAGCTAAAACACTGAGATGTACAATCATAAGGCAGTGAAAACTTGTTCCTCTCTACCCAGGAAGCATTCAGGCTGAATGTCTTTGCTCCTGCTTGCATGGTTGAGGATACAGCAACATTCATTTTTGGGCACAAAGACTTTTTTGTGTTAGGTGAAAGAAACGTAACTATGTATCTCTGGAAACCCAAGTTGTCTAAGGACAGCAAGGTGAAATAATGTTCCTCTATGAGAAAAAATTGTTCCCTACAAATGTCTTCAACACATGTACATTACTTTTGCTTTATCAGCAGATTCACATTTATCATCATCCCTATTGCACTCAATAGGCATAAAGAGATATCTGATGTTATATTTGAAGCTCTGTGATGTACAATCATAGGGAAGTGAAAACTTACTCATCTCCACCCAGGAAGTCCTCAGATTATGGCCTTTTCTCCTGCTTGCACGGTTGAGGGGGTACAGTAACATTCATGTTTGAGCACAATGGTTTTTCCTATGTTAGGTGAAAGAAACATAACTATGTATCTCTGCAACTCTTTGTTGTTCAAGGCTGGCAAATACAAATAATGTATAGCTTTAAGAAACAATTGTTCCCTATAAAATGCTTCAACACATCTTCAATACTTTTTGCTTTACAAGCTGATAGATATTTGTCCTTATCACTATGAGACTGAAAGGGCCTAAGGACATGTCTGACATTATCAGTGAAACCCTGTGTGGAACATGCCAGGAAGAGTGAAATCTTGTTCACCTCTGCCCAAGAATTCATCAGGTGGATTCCCTTTGCTCCTACTTGTGCAGTGCATGATCTACAGGAACACTGATCTTTCTGCACAATGGCTTATCCCATGTTAGGCGAGAGAAACATAACTGTGTATCACAGAAAATCTGTTTCCCAAGTTCAGGAAGGTGAAATAAGGTTCCTCTCTAAGAACCAATTGTTCCCTATAAACCCCTTTAACATATCGTCATTAGATTTTGCTTTACAAGGAGATTCACATTGATCCTCATCCCAGTTACACTCAATAGGGGTAAAGAGATATTTCACCTTATATCTAAAACCCTGTGTTGTACAATCATAAGGCAGTGAAAGCTTGTTCATCTCCACCCAGGAAGTGTTCAGGCTGACTGCTTTTGCTCTTGTGCATGACTGAGGATATATAGCAACATTCATCTTTGCACACAAAGGCTTTTCCCATGTTAGGCAAAAGAAACATAAGTATGTATCTCAGGACACCAGTGTTGTCCAATGTCATCAAGGTGAAATAACGTTCCTCTCCAAGAACAAATTTTTCCCTATAAACCCCTTCAACACATCTTCATTAGATTTTTCTTTACAAGTAGTTTCATATTTACCCTCATCCCTATTACATTCAATGAGGTAAAGCGATATCTGAAGTTATATCTGAAACGCTGTGATGTACAATCATAGGGCAGTAAAAACTTGTTCATCTCCACCTTCAGGCTGACTGCCTTTGCTCCTGCTTGTTCGTTTGAGTTGTTGTTGTTGTTGTTGTTACGTGCCGTCGAGTCAGTATCTAACTCATAGCGACCCTCATAGGGCTTTCAATGGCTGACTGTTTCGGGATTGCCTTAGGAGTGGATTGCCAGGCCCTTCTCCCATTTTTGTGGTGCTGGGAATTGAACTCGGGACCTCAGAGACTGCAGCACAGCGCTCTACCAACTGAGCTAAATCCCAGACCCGTTTGAGTATATACATCAAGAATCCACTTTGTGCACAAAGTCTTTTCCCACGTTAGGTGAAAGAAACATAACTATGTATCTCTGGACACCCATGTTGTCCAAGGCTAGCAAGGTGAAATAATGCTCCTCTCTGAGAAAAATTGGTCCCTATAAACCCCGTCAACACATCTTCATTAGTTTTCTCTTTATAAGCCTATTCACATTGATCCTAATCTCTATTACACTCAATAGGGGTAAAGAGCTATCTCAACTTATATCTAAACCCTACAATGTACAATCATAAGGCAGTGAAAACATGTTCCTCTCTTCCCAGGAAGCCTTCAGGCTGAATGCCTTTGCTCCATATTCCACGGTTGAGGATATACAGCACCATTCATCTTTGGGCACAAAGACTTTTCCCTTGTTAGGCGAAAGAAACATAACTATATATTTCTGGAAACCCATGTTGTCCAAGGCTAGCAAGGTGAAATAATGTTCCTCTATGAGAAACAATTGTTCCCAACAAAACTCTTCAACACATCTTCATTAGTTTTGCTTTACCAGCAGATTCACATTTATCATCATCCCGATTGCACTTAATAGGAGTAAAGAGATATCTGATGTTACATCTGAAACTCTGTGATGCACAATCATAGGGCAGTGAAAACTTGTTCATCTCTGCCCAGGAAGTCCTTAGGATGATGGTCTTTTCTCCTGTTTGCATGGTTGAGGTGATACACTAGCATTCATGTTTGAGCACAATGGCTTTTCCTGTGTTTGGGGAAAGAAACATAACTATATATCTCTGCAACCCTTTGTTGTCCAAGGCTGGAAAATACAAATAATGTATGGCTTTAAGAAACAGTTGTTCTCTATAAAGCCCGTCGACACTTCTTCAATAGTTTTTGCTTTACAAGCCAATACATATTTGTCCTTATCACTATGAGACTGAAAGGGCCTAAGGATATGTCTGACATTATCAGTGAAACCCTGTGTGGAACATGCCCAGGACACTGAAAACACATTCATCTCTTCCCTAGAAATTTTCAGGTGCACTCTCTTTGCTCCTGCTTGTGCAGTGCATGATCTACAACAATCGTCTTTGCCCACAATGGCTTATCCCATGTTAGGTGAAAGAAACATTACTATGTATCTCAGAAAACCCATGTTTTCCAATGTTGGCAAGATGAAATAAGGTTACTCTCCAAGAACAAATTGTTCTCTGTAAACCCCTTCAACACATCTTCATTAGAATTTGCTTTGCAAGCAGATTCACATTGATCCTCATTGCTATTACACTCAATAGGGGTAAAGAGGTATCTCACCTTATATCTAAAACCCTGCGATGTACAATCTTAAGGCAGTGAAATCTGTTCATTTCCATGCAGGAAGTCTTCAGACTAGCTTCATTTTCTTCTGCTTGCAAGGTTGAGGATATACAGCAACATTCATCTTTGCACACAAAGGCTTTTCCCATGTTAGGTGAAAGAAGCATAACTCTGTGTCTCTGGAAACCCATGTTACCCAAGGCTAGCAAGGTGAAATAATGTTCCTGTGTGAGAAACATTTTTTCCCTATAAACCCCTTCACACATCTTCAATAGTTTTTGCTTTAAAAGGAGATTCACATTGATCCTCATACCTGTTACACTCAATAGCAGCAAAGAGATATGTCACCTTATATCTAAAACTCTGCACTCTACAATCATAGGGCAGTGAAAACTTTTTCTCCTCCACCCAGGAAGTCTTCAGGCTGACTGCCTTTCCTCCTGCTTGAACCATTGAGGAAATGCAGCAACATTTATCTTTGTGCACAAAGGCTTTTCCCATATTAGGTTAAGGAAACATAACTATATATCTCTGCAACCCCGTGTTGTCAAAGGCAGGCAAGGAGAAATTATATTCCCCTATGTGAAGGAACTGTTCCTGATGAACTCCGTGTACACATCTTCATTTATTTTTGCTTTACAAGTAGACTCACATTTGTCCTTATCACTGAATGGAGCTAAAGGTGTGTCCTTATATTCCCCTATGTGAAGGAACTGTTCCTGATGAACTCCGTGTACACATCTTCATTTATTTTTGCTTTACAAGTAGACTCACATTTGTCCTTATCACTGAATGGGGCTAAAGGTGTGTCTGACTATATCAGTGAAAACTTGTGAAGAACATGCCAGGGACAGTGTAATCTTGTTCAACTCTGCCCTAGAAGTCCTCAGGCAGAATGACGTTGCGTGTGCTTGTGCACTACAGGATTCACAGCAACAATCATATTTGTGCACAAGGGCTTTTACTGTGTTAAGAGGAAAACATAACTATCTCTGAAAACCCATTTTGGCCAATACTGGGAAGGACAAATAATGTTCGATACGAGAAATCATAGTTCCCTTTAACATATCTTCATTTGATTTGGCTTTAAAAGCCGATTCACATTTGTACTTACCTCTATGACACTGAAGGTGGCAATAGATATATCTGACACTATCAGTGAAACCCAGGAAACAATGCATTGACCAAGCAGAAAGTGGTGAAACCTTGATCATTTCAGCCCAGACTTTTCTCAGTGTGCCCGACTTTGCTCCTGCTTGCGGAGTTGAGGGTATAGCCCAGCATTCTGTGTTACACCTAATGGTTTTCCCATTTATGGGGAAGGAAATCTAAGTATGTATCTTTGAAAACCTGGGTTGTCCAAGGCTGGCAAGTGCAGTAGTGTTCGACTACGAGAGTTCATTCCTGCTGCATCACCTTAACACACAGGTTCATTAGGTTTCATTATATAAGCAGAAGCCATTTATCCCTGATACAGTCAGTACACTGAAAGTGCTATGTGAGCTTCCCCGGGAAACACTGCGTTCATCAAGCAGCAAGTGGTGAATCCTTGTGAATTTCAGCCCAGAGTATTCTCAGTGTGCCCGCCTTTGCTCCTGCCTGTGCCGATGAGGTTATAGCCCAGCATTCCGTGTTGCGCCCAATGGCTTATCCCATTTATGGGGAAACAAATCTAAGCATGTATCTCTGAAACCGCGTGTTGTCCAAGGCTGGCTAGTGCAGTAGTTTTCCCCTACGAGAGTTCACTCTTCTCGCAGTGCCTTAACACACAGGTTCCTTAGGTTTCATTATATAAGCAGAAGCCATTTATCCCTAATACAATGAGTAGAGTGGAAGTGCTATGTGAGCTTCCCCAGGAAACACTGCATTGACCAAGCAGGAAGTGGTGAATCCTTCTTATTTCAGAACAGAGTTTTCTCAGTGTGCCAGCCTTTGCTCCTACTGCGCAGTTGAGGGTATAGCCCAGCATTCTGTGTTGCAGCCAATGGCTTTTCCCATTTATGGGGAAAGAAATGTAAGTATGGATCTCTGAAACCCTGTGTTGTCTAAGGCTGGCAAGTGCAGTAGTGTTCGACTACGAGAGTTCCAACTTGCTGCAGTGCCTTAACACTCAGCTTCACTAGGTTTCATTATATAAACAGAAGCCATTTATACCTAATAAAATCAGTACAGTGGAAGTGCTAAGTGAGCTTCCCCGGGAAACACTGTGTTGACCAAGCAGCAAGTGGTGAAACCTTGTTCATTTCAGCTCAGAATTTACTCAGTGTGCCCGCCTTTGCTCCTGCCTGCACAGTTGAGGGTATAGCCCAGCATTCCATGTTGCGCCCAATGGTTTTCCCATTTATGGGGAAAGAAATCTAACTATATATCTCTGAAACAAAGTGTTGTCCAAGGCTGGCAAGTGAAGTAGTGTTCGACTACAAGAATTTACTCTTGTGGCAGTGCCTTAACACACACTTTCATTAGGTTTCACTATATAAGCAGAAGCCATTTTCCCTAATAAAATCAGTACAGTGAATGTGCTATGTGAGCTTCCCCAGGAAACACTGCATTGACTAAGCAGGAAGTGGTGAAACCTTGGTCATTCGAGCCCAGAAATTTCTCAGTGTGCCCGCATTTGCTCCTGCCTGCGTAGTAGTGGGTATGGCCCAGCATTCCGTGTTGTGCCCAATGGCGTTTCCCATTTAAGGGGAAAGAAATCTAATTATGTATCTCGGAAAACACTTTTTGTCCAAGGCTGGCAAGTGCAGTAGTGTTCACCTATGAGAGTTCACTCTTCCCGCATCGCCTTACCACACAGGTTCAGTAGGTTTCATTATAAAAGCAGAAGCCATTTTTCCCTAATACAATCTGTACAGTGAATGTGCTATGTGAGCTTCCCTGGGATACACTGCGTTGACCAAGCAGGAAGTGGTGAAACCTTGGTCATTTCATCCCAGGGATTTCTCAGTGTGCCTGCATTTGCTCCTGTCTGCGCAGTTTGGGAATAGCCCAGCATTCCGTGTTGTGCCCAATGGCTTTTTCCATTTATGGGGAAGGAAATCTAAGTATGTACCTCTAAAACCCCGTGTAGTTCAAGGCTGGCAAGGGCAGTAGTGTTCGACTACGAGAGTTCCTTCTTGCCCCAGTGCTTTAACACACAGGTTAATTAGGTTTCATTATATAAGCAGAAGCCATTTATGCCTAATCCAATCAGTACATTGAAATTGCTATGTGAGCTTCCCGGGGAACACTGCATTAACCAACCAGAAATTGGTGAATCCTTGTTTATTTCAGCCCAGAATTTTCTCAGTTTGCCCGAATTTGCTCCGGCCTGCGCAGTTGAGGGTACAGCCCAGCATTCTGTGTTGCGGCCAATGGCTTTTCCCATTTATGGGGAAAGAAATCTAAGTATGTATCTATGAAACCCCGTGTTGTCCAAGGCTGTTAAGTGCAGTAGTGTTCACCTATGAGAGTTCACTCTTCCCGCAGCACCTTACCACAAAGGTTCATTATGTTTCATTATAAAAGCAGAAGCCATTTTCCCCTAATACAATCAGTACAGTGAAAATGCTATGTGAGCTTCCCCGGTAAACACTGCATTGACCAAGCAGGAAGTGGTGAATCCTTGTTCATTCCAGCCCAGATTTTTCTCAGTGTGCCCGACTTTGCTCCTCCCTGCGTAGTTGAGGGTATATCCGACCATTCCGTGTTGCGCCCAGTGGCTTTTCCCATTTATGGGGAAAGAAATCTAAGCATGTATCTCTGAAACTCCATGTTGTCCATGGCTGGCAAGTGCAGCAGTGTTCACCTATGTGAGTTCACTCTTGCCACAGTGCCTTAACACACCGGTTCATTAGGTTTCATTATATAAGCAGAAGCCATTTATCCCTAATACAATCAGTACAGTGAAAGTGCTATGTGAGCTTCACCGGGAAACACTGCGTTAAACAAGCAGCCAGTGGTGAATCCTTGTCAATTTCAGCCCAGAGTGTGCTCAGTGTGCCTGCCTTTGCTCCTGCCTGCACAGTTGAGGTTATAGTCCAGCATTCCGTGTTGCATCCAATGGCTTTTCCTATTCATGGGGTAAGAAATCTAAGTATGTATCTTTGAAAACACATGTTGTCCAAGGCTGGATTGTGCACTAATGTTCACCTATGAGAGTTCGCTCTTCCCCCAGTGCATTAACACACAGGTTCATTAGGTTTCATTATATAAGGAGAAGCCATTTATCCCTAATACAATCAGTACAGTGGAAGTGCTATGAGAGCTTCCCCGGGAAACATTGCGTGACCAAGCAGGAAGTGGTGAATCCTCTTCATTTCAGCCCAGAATTTTCTCAGTGTGCCCGCCTTTGCTCCTGCCTTCGCAGATGTTTGTATACCCCAGCATTCTGTGTTGCGCCCAATGGCATTTCCCATTTATGGGGAATGATGTCTTAGTATGTATCTATGAAAACCCGTGTTGTCCAAGGCTGGCAAGTGCAGTAGTGCTCACCTATGAGAGTTCTCTCTTCCGGCAGCATCTTTACACACAGATTCATTAGGTTTCATTATAAAAGCAGAAGCCATTTTTCCCTAATACAATCAGTGAAGTGAAAGTGCTATGTGAGCTTCCCCGGGAAACACTGCCTTGACCAAGCAGGAAGTGGTGAAACCTTGTTCATTTCATCTGAGTAATTTCTCAGTGTGCCTGCCTTTGCTCCTACCTGCGCAGTTGAAGGTGTAGCCCAGCATTCCGTTTCCCACCTAATGTCGTTTCACATTGATGGGGAAGGAAATCTAAGTATGTATCATTGAAAACCCGAGTTGTCCAAGGCTGGCAAGTGTAGTAGTGTTCACCTACGAGAGTTCACTCTTACCACAGCGCCTTAACCCACAGGTTCATTTGATTTCATTATATAAGAAGAAGCCATTTATCCCTAATACAATCAGTACAGTGAAAGTGCTATGTGAGCTTTCCTGGGAGACACTGCGTGGACCAAGCAGGAAGTGGTGAAACCCTGTTCATTTCAGCCCAGGTTTTTCTCAGTGAGCCCGCATTTGCTCCTGCCTGCGCAGTTGAAGCTATAGCCCAGCATTCCGTGTTCTGCCTAACAGATTTTCCATTCATGGGGAAGGAAATCTAAGTATGTTTCTTTGAAAACCCGTGTTTTCCAAGGCTGGCAAGTGCAGTAGTGTTCACCTGTGAGAGTTCACTCTTCCCGCAGCCCGCCATCACACATGTTCATTAGGTTTCATTATATAAGCAGAAGCCATTTATCCCTAATACAATCAGTACAGCGAAAGTGCAATGTGTGCTTCCCCGGGAAACTCTGCATTGATCCAGAGGCAAGTGGTGAAACCTTGTTCATTTCATCCCAGAGATTTCTCAGTGTGCCCGCATTTGCTCCTGGGTGTGCAGTTGAGGCTATAGCCCAGCATTCCGTGTTGCGCCCAGTGGCTTTTCCAATTTATCGGGAAAGAAATCTAAGTATGTATCTCTGAAACCCCGTATTGTCCAAGACTGGGAAGTGGAGTAGTGTTCGACTACGAGAGTTAACTCTTGCCACAGCACCTTACCACACAGGTTCATTAGGTTTCATTATAAAAGCAGAAGACATTTTCCCCTAATACAATCAGTACAGTGAAAATGCTATGTGAGCTTCCCCGGTAAAAACTGCATTGACCAAGCAGGAAGTGGTGAAACCTTGTTCATTTCAGCCCAAATTTTTCTGAGTGTGCCCGCCTTTGCTACTCCCTGCGCAGTTGAGGGTATAGCCCAGCATTCCGTGTTGTGCCCAATGGCATTTCCCATTTTGGGGGAAAGAAATCTAAGTATGTATCTCTGAAACTCCGTGTTGTCCAAGGCTGGCAAGTGCAGTAGTGTTTTTCTCCGAGATTCACTCCTGCCGCAGCGCCTTAAACACAGGTTCATTAGGTTTCATTATATAAGCAGAAGCCATTTATCCCTAATACAATGACTACAGTGAAAGTGCTATGTGAGCTTCCCTGGGAAACACTGCCTTGCCCAAGCAGGAAGTGGGGCAACCTTGTTCATTTCATCATAGAGATTTCTCAGTGTGCCCTCCTTTGCTCCTGCTGCATAGTTCAGGGTATATCCCAGCATTCCGTGTTGCGCCCAATGGCTTTTCCCATTTATGGGGAAAGAAATCTAAGTATATATCTCTGAAACCCCGTGTTGTCCAAGGATGGCTAGTGCAGTAGTTTTACCTACGAGAGTTCACTCTTCCCGCAGCGCATTACCACACAGGTTCATTAGATTTCATTATATAAGCAGATGCCATTTATCCCTAATACAATCAGTACAGTGAAAGTGCTATGGGAGCTTCCCCGGGAAACACTGCGTTGACCAAGCAGCAAGTGGTGAAACCTTGTTAATTTCATACCAGAGTTTTCTCAGTGTGCCCGGCTTTGCTCCTGCCTGTGCAGAAGAGGGTATACCCAGCTTTCCGTGTTGGGCCCAATGCATTTTCCCATTTATGGGGAAAGAAATATAAGTATGTATATCTGAAACTCCCTGTTGTCCAAGGCTGGCAAGTGCAGTATTGTTCACCTATAAGAGTTCACTCTTCCCGCAGCGCCTTATCACACAGGTTCATTCGGTTTCATTATAAAAGCAGAAGCCATTTTTTCCTAATACAATCAGTACAATGATTGTGCTATGTGAGCTTCCCTGGGAAACACTGCATTGATCAAGCAGGAAGT
>VMDO01042861.1:0-10270 GCA_007922755.1 Pedetes capensis
CTTCATCTTCCTGCCATCAATACCTACACTATACTCAATATTTACCCCCCAAACCTATTCATCAGCATCCCTAAGAACCCCTTTCCACAGGTATCTTCTTAAAGAACACCCAGCCTCAACACAAGATTAACCATAATTATAAAGGTGAGATTGTTGTTGTTGTTAGGTGCCGTCAAGTTGCTATCCGACTCATAGCAACCCTCTGTACAATAGGGGAAACACTATTGTCAGTGCTTCTCTGCTGTTCATAGGGTTTTCAATGGCAGATTGATTTTTTTGGGGGGAGGGGGTTGCCAGGTCCTTCTCCCAAGCCTACACCACCTGGTGTTCCCAGGCGGTCTCCCATCCAGGTACTAACCAGGCCTGACCCTGCTTAGCTTCCGAGATGTGACAGGACCAGATTCCACAGGGCTATGGCTGCAGGCAAAGGTGAGATAGGATGAAGTTATTACATTAGCAGCAGAATGATTTCTATGCTATGAGTGACACTAGGGACCAAGGCCTCAAAGGAAGGCATTAAACCAAGCATAACTCCAACCATATAAGGCAGTAATAATCAGACTATGGAATGCCAAAAACTCAACCCAAAACCGTATGAAAATGAAAAAGCAGCATGAAGAACAAACCCCTAATGACCACAATCTTTCAACAAATGTAATTAAAGACACTTGAATGCTAAAAATGCAGGAAAAAATTTAGAAGTTTGCTTATAAGAATATTAAAAGATGTTAAAGATAGCAAAATGAAACAGATGAATACAATACAAGTATCCAACTTAGAAGCAATTCAGCAAAGAAATTGAGATCCTGAAAAAGAATCAAACAGAAATCCTGAATCTAAAAATCACACCCAATCAAATAAAAGTGACAATAGAACCTAATGTTTCCAGAGTGTAAGAAGTAGAAAACAAATCTCTGACTTCAAGCTATACTATAGGGCAGTGGTTGCAAAAACAGCTTGGTACTGGCACAAAAATAGCCCCGAAGACATCTGGAACAGAATAGAAGACCCAGAAATACCCCAACACACCTATAGTCACCTGAGTTTCGACAAAGGAGCAAAGCAAGTAAACTGGAAAAAGGACAGCCTTTTCAATAAATGGTGCTGGGAAACATGGTCATCCACATGCAGTAAAATGAAAGCTGACCCACATCTCTCAATATACAGGAGAGTTAACTCAAAATGGATAAAAGATCTGAACATAAAACCAGAAACTTTAAAACTTATAGAAGGCAAGATAGGCAATACTCTCCATCATATAGGCATAGGAAAGTATTTCCTTAATAGGAATCCAATTGCTCAAGAAATTGCAACAAGAATAGATAAATGGGATTACATGAAATTACAAAGCTTCTGCAGAGCAAAAGAAACAATTAACAGAGTCAAGGAAACCCCCACGGAATGGGAAAAAATCTTTGCATTTTATACATCAGACAAAGGTCTAATTACTAGAATTTATAAAGAACTCAAGAATAAAACTTCCCAAAAAACAAATAACCCAATACACAAATGGGCAAAGGAACTGAACAGACAGTTCTCAAATGAAGAGGTCCGTAAAGCCATGAAACACATGAAAAGATGCTCAATATCCCTAGCCATTAGGGAAATGCAAATTAAAACAACTCTGAGATTTCACCTTACACCAGTAAGAATGGCCAAGATCAATAAAACAAATAACAACAAATGCTGGCGAGGTTGCTGGGAAAAGGGAACACTCTTACATTGTTGGTGGAGCTGTAAATTGGTCCAACAACCGTGGAAATCAATATGGAGGTATCATAAAAAGCTGAAAATAGATCTACCGTATGAGCCAGCTATAATATTATTGGGAATTTACCCAAAGGGAGATGGGTCATCATACCACAGAGACACCTGCACTTCCATGTTCAATGCAGTACTTTTCACAATAGCAAGGGTATGGAATCAACCAAAGTGCCCTTCAACAGAAGAATGGATAAAAAAAAACTATGGTACATATACACAATGGAATACTACTCAGTAATCAAGAAAAATGAAATAAGGACATTTGCAGCAAAATGGATGGAATTAAAGAAAATTATTTTAAGTGAATGAACACAAGCTCAGAAAGAGAAACACCACATGTTCTCACTCATATGTGGGAGCTTAATGAAAATTATAAGAAGGAAAAATCCTATTCAAAGGTCAGATCAAAATAAAAGGAAAAAAATAAGCTAAGAATGGTGTTAATATAAATGGTATAGAAAATGCATGCAATTATTCTGACAAGATAAAAACAAAGTTCACTGCAGGGAAAGTTTCTATCTTAAACAGAACTGGAACCCAAGGACATATAGAAAAATATTACCAAGTAAATGATAGAGAAGACTTAGATGGGGAGGGTGGGAAGCATACAAGAGGGTAAGGGGGAACCTATATGAATAGTGTACATCAAAAGGCATATGTGGAAATGTCACAATGAAAAACATGTCAGAATGAATCACATTAAGGTGTACATTAAAAATTTCCAATAAAAAAGAAGTAGAAAACAGAATATTAGACAAAGAAGAAAAAGTGGAAGAGTTTACATATTCAGATACAAGGAAAGAATAAAAGATGAAACAATATGACCAATATTTTCAAGAGGTCTTTGATAGAATGAAGATATGTAACCTACAAATACCTGGAGGACAAGAAGGAGGTGAGACTAAAACTAGAGGCATAGAAAATCTATTCAATGAAATAATATCTGAAAATGTCCCAATCCTATGGAAGAAATAGACACCCACACCACAGAGGTATCCAGAACTCCAAATAGAGTAGACGACTACAGATCTCCATATTCCATTATAGTTAGAATGCTAAATCTACAAAGCAAAGAGACAATTTTACAGGTCGCAAAAAAAGTTAGCTCACTTACAAAGGCAAAGGTATCAGAATTAAAGCCAACTTCTCAACATTGATCCTAAAGACAAGGAAATCAGGGTCAGACATTTTTCAAGTCCTGAAAACAAATAATTGCCAACCAAAAATAATATACCCAGAGAAGTTATCCTTTAAAATAGATGGAGAGATTAAGACTTTCTATGGTATATGCAAGTTTAAGCAATTCTGCACTACCAAGTCAGAATTGCAGAAGATAATTAAGGAAACACTACATATAGAAGAAGAAAGACAAATCCAAATGCAAAACAGGGGTGAATAAAATACCTGAGAGAAATGCATGAACAAAATGAACTAATTAAAAAGCAAGGATATCTAGACTAATAAACCAAAAGAACCCCAGCATGAAAAGATGACAAAATGAAGAACAAGCAACATCAAAACCCAATAGAAAAACAACCCAAAAAGCCATGCAGAATACCAAACTATTAGGTAGTAATACCTAATTACCTTAAATGTAAATGATCTTAACTCATCATTCAAAAGATGATTGGCAAGCTGGATTAAAAAAACAAAAATCTTCAATATGTGGGATTAAAGAGACTCATCCACAAGGCTCCAAGTAGACTGATAATAAAAGACTGGAAAGCAATATACTAAGCATGTGGTAAGCCTTCCCCCCTGAAAAAAAGCAGGGGTAGCTATACTAATTTATGCCAAACTTGACTTCAACCTAAAACGAATCAGAAGAGACAAATGTCACCACATATTAATAAAGGGAACAATCAACCACGAAGACCTAATGTTAGTCAGTATCTATGCACCAAACATAAGAGCACATAGCTTCATGAAACAAACCTTACTGCCAATAAAGAAGCACATAGATCCAGAGACAATAATAATGGGAGACCTCAATACTCCACTATCTTCAAAAAATAGGTCATTTAAAAAAATCAACAAAGAAATAAAAGAATAACACAACACATAGACCAAGTGGAACTAACAGATTTCTACAGAATATTCCATCCAACAGAGATGGAACACACATTTGTCTCAGTACCACATGGAATATTTTCTAAAATAGACCATGTTTTGGTCCATAAAATTTGCCTCAACAAAAGAAAAGAAATTAAATCATCTCCTGTACCTTCTCAGGCCACAGTGGAATAAAACTAGAAGTCAAAAGCAAGAAAAACTACAAAATTTTACAGATAGATAATGAAATAGAAACTAAAAGGATAACACAAAAAATAATGAAAATGAGAGTTGGTCCTTTGAAAAGATAAACAAAATAGACACTCACTTAGCCAAACTCTCCAAATAAGAAAGGGCCAAAATTAATAAAATTAGAAATGAAAAGGGGAATATAACAACTGATACCAATGAAATACAGAAGATCATCACAAACTACTTTGAGAAGTTTTCTTCCTAAAAAAATGAAATTACAGAACAAGTGGATAAATTCTTTAACACGTATGGCTTATTCCCGGAGATAGAAACTAATTAAACAGACCTATAACAAGCAATGACATTGAGGCTATAATAAAATAAAAATCCTCCCAACAAAGAAAAACTCAGATGCTCACAGGTTCACAGCTGAATTCTATCAAATCTTTAAAGAAGAAATAGCTAGCCTTATCAAAGTATTTCATAAAATAGAAAGAGAATATATACTTCCCAAATTCATTCTACAAAGCCAGTATCACCTGGACACTAAAAGCAGATAAGGACCCTACAAAAAAAAGAACTACAGATCAATTTTCCTGATG
Source organism: Pedetes capensis (assembly GCA_007922755.1). NCBI lineage: Eukaryota > Metazoa > Chordata > Mammalia > Rodentia > Pedetidae > Pedetes > Pedetes capensis. The sequence goes on from VMDO01042861.1 coordinate 4,611, forward strand.
AACACTGATGCAAAAATCCTCAATAAAATCCTTACAAGCTCAATACAGCAACACATAAAAACATCATACATCATGATCAGGTAGGCTTCACTTCACAGATGCAAGGCTGGTTGAATAGAGACAAATCAATTAATGTAACTCAATATATCAAAAGACTTCCAGGCAGAAATCACATGATCAACTCAATTGATGGTGAAAAGTCATTTGACAAAGTTCAACATGCCTTCATGATAAAAGTCCTAAAGAAACTAGGTATAGAATGAACATCTCTCAACATCATAAAGGCCATATGTGACAAACTGATAGCCAACATTATATTAAACAGAGAAAAGCTGAAAGCATTCCTTATAAGATCATGAACAAGACAAAGATGTCCACTCTCTCCTCTCTTATTCAATATTGTAATTGAAGTCCTAGCCAGAGGAATAAGTATCATTCCTTTACACCAGTAGCAAACAGGAAGAGAAAGAAATCAAAACAATCAAAACACAGCCCATCAAAAAATTAAACTTTTATGAATCAATCTAACAAAAAACTTTAAAGACCGCTACAATGCAAACTTCAAAACACTAAAGAAAGAAATTGCAGGAGATACTAGAAGATAGAAGGATCTCCCTTGCTCAAGGATCAGAAGAATTGATATTGTGAAAATGACTATATTATCAAAAGCAATCTACAGATTCAAGGCAATCCCCATCAAAATTCCAATGATATATTTCAAAGAAATAGAAAAACCATCCTAAAATTCCTATGAATGCACAAAAGGCCACATATAGCTAAAACAATCCTAAGCAGCAAAAATTGTGCAGGAGATATCAAAATACCTGATTTCAAACTATATTACAGGGTCATAGTGGAAAAAACAGCTTGTTATTGGTACAGAAACAGGCATCAATGGAACAGAATAGATGACCCAGATATACACCCATGGAACTACCACCATCTGGCCTTTGACAAAGGGTCCAAAGGTGTACGCTGGAAAAAAGATAGTCTTTTCAACAAATCCTTCTGGGAAAATTGGATATCCAAATATAGAAGAATGAAAGTAAACCTGTATCTCTCAATCTGTATCAGAATCGCTCAAAATGGTTAGAGACCTCAACATAAAACCAGAAACCTTAAAACTATTAGAAGAAGAAATAGGGAACACACTCCAATGTACAGGCATAGGCAAGTCCTCAACAAGGAAGTCCTTAATAAGATTCCACTTGCCCAAGGAACTCCATCAAGGATCAGCAAATGGGATTCCATAAAACTAAAAAGCTTCTGTACAGTAAAGGAAACAATCAACAAAGAGAGATCCTACAGAATAGAAGAAAATATTTGCAGTCTACACTTCTAACAAAAGATTATAATATACAAAGAACTCAAGAAATTAAACACCAAATAACAATTCATTAAATAAGTGAGCAATGAAACTGAACAGACAGTTCTCAAAAGAAGAAATACAAATGGTCAATAAACATATGAAAAAATGTTCAATATTCTTTGCCATTAGGGGAATGCAAATCAAAACTACACTGAGATTCTATTTCATTCCAGCAAGAGTAGCCAAGATTAATAAAACAAATAACAAAAGGCTGGCAGGGATGTGGAGAAAAAGGAACCCTGTGACACTACTGGTGGGACTGTAAATTAATTTGGCTGCTATGGAAATCAATATGGAAGTACCTGAAAAAACTAAAAATAGAACTACCATATGATCCAGCCATAACACTTTTAGGAATATAAGCCAAAGGAAGATAACTCATCATACCACAAGGATACATGCACTTTGATTTTTAATGTAGCAATCTTCCCAATTCCAAGGGTATGCAATCAACCCAGATGTCCATCAACAAAGGGGTGGATTAAAAATTGTGGCATATATATATATATATATATATATATGTGTGTGTGTGTGTGTGTGTGTGTGTGTGTGTGTGTGTGTGTGTGTATGTATATATAGTGGAGAACTATTCAGCATTAAAGAAGGAAATTATGTAATTTGTAGCAAGGTGGGTGGAACTGGAGAATATCATTTTAAGTGAATCAATCCAGACTCAAAAAGAGAAATACTGCATGTTCTCTCTCATATGTGAGAGCTAAAGCTACCCTAAAGAAAAAATTTTATACATACATGTATGTGTATACACACACACACACACACATATACACACACACACACATATATACAAATGTACAATCAATCTAAGATTGGAAATTATAAGTGGACCCAATTTGGAGGGTGCTAGTGAGAGGAAGTGGGTAATTGGGAAGGGGGGAGTGGGAACAATGTAGTCAGGTAAAGAGGGAGAGAAGAAAATGTAAAGTAGAGGATGAAACTCTATGAAAATACAAAAAATAATTCAAGTATAATCCATGGTTGCATATTACTGACATTACATTGTCATTAAAAGTCTTCCTTTTTCTTTATTTTTTTCTGTAAAATGTTTGAGATGGACATGTATGCAATATTTATTTGATAGTTTCACAAAGGAGATATCAATTGACTTATTTCTCTGTATCCCACCAACTTGTATAAATAAAATGCTAATAAAAATATTAAAAGAAATTCAGAATTGCGTTTCTTACTCCATAAGAAACTTGCCCCCAAATTCCTATTTCTCCCCATGTCAACCTTTCTTCCTCTAGTCTGAATCTACAGCCTTACTGTTTTTCCCATTCACATTGAGCACTGGTCTGAAACCACCTGTTCTATGTTCCACTGATGAGACACTGTTAGGCTAGGCCAAGGTGACTAGAATTGTAATGATAAACAGGCTGAATGATGGGACATGGGCTGGCAAGTGTACACAATATTATTATGATGTAATACCATGTAACTGTGATGTGATTGGACAACGGCCTTGGCAATTAGCCACTATTATAAAAAGCCTTAAGAAGCCCCTCTGCCAGCACTGGGCATGCAATGACTGGATTCACAGACAGGATGGGGCGTGGAAAGGACTGGAGAGTGTGGAAAGAACTGGGGGGCATGGAAAGGCAATGGGGCACAGAGAGGGCATCAGCCATGGGTGGTGGTGCCGCAGAGGGAATGGAGAGGAAAATCTTGAAATAAAGCATGTCATACCTGTCGTTGGCTCCTTGAGCATGTTTTGGTTTTGCTGTGGGCCTCAAGTGTCTGCCCCTTACTGAGGAGCTTGAGTTCAACAGACACCCATGTATTGGCTTTCATTTTTCTGTACTCAGAAATAATCTTTTTATGTTAGCAACCAGCAGGGACATAGACATGTATCTAATTATAGATGCTGTACTTGCAATATTCAAGGCAGAGGTCAATAGCAAAGCACACCATCTTCAGCTGCCTTAGTATGTTTAGTGTATTCATGAGCTCAGAAAAATGCTGGGCAAGTATCTCTAGGAGGACAGTACCCATTTCATCATAGTTCTCTGATAGGGAAGGGTATAGATCCAGAATGAAGTAACTCAGCCTGGCATATGCAACAGTGCATCGGTTTCTTCAGGACAAACATGGAGTTCTAGTTCTCTGTATCATTCCAGTTTTAGTATATGTGCTGCCAAAGTGAGCACAGAGATGTAGTCTTCACAGAAATTGGATGTAGTGAGCCAGAAGCAGTGGCTCAGGGCAGGTAAGATAGCATTGAGCTGGGAGTCCCCAATCCTACAACACTCCAATTCCAGGGTCTGGAGAATGGCTGCAACTCTCTGTAGGAGAGATCAAAAGGTCTTAGTATTTAATTGAAAAATATGACACAACTGAGATTCAGGTGTTTTAGCTCAGGCACTTTGACAGACACTTTGTTTTATGCTGAAACCTCATAGTGAATGACTGAGAGGGATCTCAAGGAGGTTTTCAGGTACCTTAGCACCTGGTCCAGGTGGCCCTTGAGGAAACACACACCATTCACCTAGAGGTGCTGCAGGCAGTCAGGTTTGAGGAACTGAGAAATGAACGTAGTAACAAACTCTTCCCTCTCTGGGGAAATATGTTCAGACTTATAGAAAGTCTTATAGATTCCTGAGAAGGAACTTATGAAGATTTCTCATCTGGCCCAGTCAAGAAGCAGACCATGTTAACTTGGGCAGACTTCACCATATATTCAGTTCCAACTCCTGGACACAGTCTGCCTTGAAAATTTTCAGGACCTCCTTGATTGTGTAGATAGGCAATGCCCAAATCTGTATCTTCTTCATTTTTTGGCATTCCTGGGGAGGCCAAACCCAGGACCTCAGAGAGTGCAGAGTGGCACTCTATCAACTGAGCCAAATCCCAGCCCAAATGTAGCTTACTAACCCCTAAACTCCTTTAAGGTACTTTTGTCATGATATGTATCTTTGAGCCCTTACCTAAAAATTTCTAGCCTTGTACAAGACTTAGTAAACAAATTATTTGCTGAAATTATTCAGCAAAATAAATTGAGTTTATATTGTTGTTGTTGTTGTTGTTAGGTGCCATTGTGTCAGTATCCAACTCATAGTGACCCTATGTATAACAGGTGAAACACTATTGTTAGTGCTTCTCTGCTATCCGTAGGGTTTTCAATGGCTGATTGTTTTTTGAGAGTGGGTTGCTGGGTCCTTCTCTCAAGCCTACAGCACCTGATGTTCCCAGGCAGAGTCCCATCCAAGTACTAACCAGGTCCAACCCTGCTTAGCTTCTAAGACTTGATGGGATCAGATGCCACAGTGGTATGGCTGCAGGCTAAGTTTATATAGTAGATATTAAAACTATTTTTTATCTTCTCAAAGAAAGGGAAGCAGGGGCTGGAGGTGTAGCACTTGCCTTAAAAAAGCAAGAGAAGCACCTTGACAAGCCTTGAAAGTCTGTGTGCAAAGCCTACCCTCTTCCTTATCCTTAGATAGGACTACACTTAACTCAGTCAAAACTAAGTCAATAATCTAGGTCCCTTGTTTCTAAAAGCTGTCCTAGGTAGGAGATACCACAAGCCTCTTTTGTCACAAATTCATTGCTTTTAAAATACTCATCTTGAAAAGTTTATTTCTATAATGCTACAATTTAATATAATTTAATAATCTACTTATTTTGCTTTCAATGGAGATTATGAAGCAGAATTCTTCTGCCTAAAGAATAAAATGAATTTCTTTAGTGTTTCTTTAATAATGTTGTGCCCCAACTCTCCTAAATCTCTCCAAGTTCTTCATATCCCTCAAGACAAAATTTGGAACATAAATCTTGGTATTCTAATTAGAATTTCTGAAATTCTCCTTCCTGTTTTCCTATACCAATCTCAATAGTAACAAGGCTAATCCACTGATAGGTCTTTTGGTCAATTAAATTTCTAGACACATTATCTAATTATTTTTATTTTTATTATGAAAAGGATATAAACATGTTAAAATCCAGGAAAGAATAGCTGAGCTTACCAGACCCACACTAAATTCTTTTTGTTTTCCTTATGTATACATTTTCCCCATATTATAAGACATTATTGTTGCTGTGGTTTAAATATGTCCCCTCCAAAGTTCAGATATTGAACTATTGAACCTTAGTGCTCAATGTGATGGTATTAAGAGGTAATTAGGCCACAAGTATTCTTCCATCCTGAAAGTGATTAAAAGAGGCTTTATGCAGTATTTGGCTCCATTAACCTTTGCATTCTTCCATGTGAACACAGCATTCATCATATCTAGCAGATCAAGCAACAAGGTGCCATTTTGGAAGCAGATAGCAGCTC
>VMDO01042862.1:0-10269 GCA_007922755.1 Pedetes capensis
TTGCTTAGAGCGGGTATGAATATCTTTCTATACCCAATTAAATTCAAATGAGGAAAATTTTTTTATGTTCACATTTTTAGGGTTCATAATTTCCATGATAGATTTTTGGTGATTATAGTTTAAAGCTCCTGAAGAACAAGCCAACAGTTTGCTCTTTTCTTTTGGTGCCTCTGTGAAGCTCATGTAATTTAATTGGTACTTTGAAATGCATTCAGTCATGCCAGGAACACCTCATCCATCTAGAATATAAAACAAGGTGTTCTAAGTTAAAATCTCTTGGTTATAATATAATGACATTTCTTTTAATAGTTCCAGAGGAGAGGCAAACAATCTAAAGTTTTCTTTCATGATCCTCACATTTGTTACATCTATGTAATTTTACTTATTTTAATTTTTATATGTGTTTGGCTTTGTAATAAATACTTTCAAAGAAATAGAATGAAAAATGCCATATCTGATCATGTTTTTGTGGTTACAAAAGAAAAATATTCTCATATGACATATTGAGTATTTATGAATTATCGTATTTCCTTCTAATGAAGAGCAATGAGCATCTCTAATCCTGAATGGTTTATACCAGGCATGTCCAACCTGTGGCCCATGGGCTTCAGGTAGCCCAGGACAGATACTAATGTGGCCCCAGTTTTATATTGTACTCTTTTCTCTAAACTTTAATTAAAAATGTTGAAAAGTAAGTCTTATTACATATATACACTAACTATGTTATATAATTTATGTATGACACAAGACAATTCTTCTTTACTTGATGGACTTCGCAGAAGCCCAAAGTTCCCTGGCTTAAACAAACAATTAACTAATCAAATGTGAAATGCTATAGGGACAAGAAAAGGGAACAGATAGAAGGACCAAACTCAAACTAAACTCATTTTTATCTTTTCATTTGAAAATATACAAGATGTTGCTGAATCTTGTCAAAACCACTAGTGAACAACCAAAAGAGAATTTCAGTGTGGGTTTGAACATTATTTTCTTACGTCCAATTTTCTTAAAGAACGTTGGAGGGTATCCATTTTATCTCATCATATGGTATAATTGTGAAGCAATAAAGTACTATCTTGTACTCTCCCATAGTAAACATAAATTAGCTATAGAGATTTTCAAATGAAAATATCTACAACTCTGTACAGATACAAATAACTGAATACATAAAGGGAAGAGGAGAGATAGCTCTACTTTACAAAAGAATCCTGATTAATAAATATAGGAAGAATTAGGGAAATACACAATCACCATCAGAAAAACACACAGTGATCATTGTTCCAGGCAAGATCTACCGGTAAATGCTAAAATCAAGTGGCAAATATTTGAAGAGAAAAAGAATATGAGCATAGTCTTGAAATATTTCCCCAAAGTTATCTCTTCGATTACAAAAGGGAGAAATAGTAATATTATAGAATAATCAACAGACACAACTTTAACCAAGTAATCAAGGTTAACACAATCAGTAATATGGCATAGTAATATCTTATTCGCTCCTCTGTTTACTCCCCACCTCCATATGGAGCACTGAGAACACAGCATCCCTTCTATGGTATTCTTGTCTCCTCTCAGCCCCAGAAAGAGCAACTTCAATCTAATCATCAAACTGAAAGAGAAATATTGTACAGAATAATTGATCAGTACTCATTAAAAGATTAAGGTTTTGAAACACACAGGAAGACTGAGGAACTGTCAAAGATTGGAAGAGATTCAGGAGAAGCAAACAACAGTATGGAATCCTGGATTGAATACTGCAGCAGGAAAAAGACATTCATCAAAAAGACATCAGTCAAGTAGAGCTAAGGATTGAGTTTATGGTTTTTGATCAATGTTAATTTACTGGTTGGTATCATTTTTCTACCATTATAGAAAATACTAACATTAGGAGAAACTAGGGTAAAGAAGATATAGGAATTCCCAATAGAAAGTAACTAAGCAAGCAAACAAAAAGCAATAATATTATCTTCCTTGTTCATAGCACAGGCTTTACCAAATGATATTATGAATTTGAGGTGCTATGTAGGTATAAAGTGAAAGTAGATAGGTAGTGACATCATTGTCCTTATTGAAGGGACTATTCCCTACATGTCAGTATCGTCAAGCCAAAGCACTACCACCAGGTGATAATAACAGCCAGTTTGTCAACTTGAAGAATAGGAACATTTTACTTTCTAAGATTCTAATTATTATCCATGACTCTTTTTTGACAGAAACCAAGGTCAATTTTACAGTGATTGAATTTTCACTTTGCATAGTCTTTCATTCATTATTATTTTCTGTACAAAAACTTTCTTTGTCTCTGTCACCTCATTTTTAGGAGAAACAACAATTCTGAAAAAAATTCTGTGCACCCACAATAAATGTATCAAATTCTACTATGAATTATTTATGAACTTTATTATAGATCCACTATTTGTTTTCATTTTTATTTTTCCAAAATTACTAATTGGAGTACAACAGTGCTGTTTGGATCCATAGAAACTGCCTTAATTTCCCTACTTGGCATTATGTCTATTGAGTTGTATTTTCTTAGTGACTTCCCAATCCATATTTCACTAATTTATCTGGTGCATAAAATTCCATATTTTTATTACTATTAAAGTATTTTACTTCACTTAATCCTTAACCTACAATAATGTAAACCAAGAAAACTTTCAATGGATTTTAAATGAAATATAATTTTGAGAATTTCTAAATAAGTTTAGAATTATCCATATCAGTGAATAGTTATACTCTCAATGCATAATGGCTTAAGAAGTCATTAATGATTCCAAATTATAATGGTTAGTGATATAATTTGAAGGTATGTGACCTGTAGACTGCTAGAAATTCTCTTTTAGATAATTTTATAGGCCCTAAAGTTGTGATGTATTCTACTTTAGATAATTTATACACCCATATACTGGCGGTGATACTTCCAGAATATGGTTCATTTAGGATGGATCTTGTTAGTTGTTAGAAGTTAGTAGTTGCTGGCTGTGGCGCATGTCTGTAATCCTAGCTACTCTGGAGGCCAAGGCAGGAGGATTGTGACTTCAAGGCCAGAGATAGCCTGCACAGCTTAGTGAGATCTTGACTCTAATTAAAAGAATAAAGAAGGAGCTGAGTGTGTAGCTCAGTAGTAGAGCACTTTCCTAGCATCCATATGGCCCTGGGTTCAACACCCAGTACTGAAAAAGAAGAGAGTCAATAATCAAATCTTCCAAGCTAACTCATGTCTCCTCAACTTTAGCTATAGGTGCAAGCAACCATCTATTTTTTTCCTTAAGTATTTTGATGGTACATATTAATTGGATACAGAGTGATAATTCATTTCATATAAACACTGTGATTATCAAATCAGAATTTTTGGCACTGCCATCTCCTTAAACATTTTACAAAACAAAAAAGTTTTGATTAATATGCACAGATAATGGTAAACATTTATGAGATCTAATATGACTTTTTAACTGCATACACTATAGAGAGATTAATTGTAGGATTTTCATTGAATTGCAACCTGTATTTTGCCCTAGTTCTTTCCCTCTGTACCCCCATATGTTGCTCATCCTCCCCCTCCCAATTTTCTCATCCCCCTCTCCTCCTTACTAGTCCTCTTGGCCTTATGATGGGTCCCCTTGCACTTCTAAATCTTAGATATATTCAATTGTACATATATATGTATATGTTATATATATACATATATACATATATACTTTAAGTTAGATGTAGTTCCCAAGTATAAGTGAGAACATGCGGTATTTCTCTTTTGGGGTCTGGGTTATTTTGCTTAAAATGATGATCTTCAGTTCCACTCATTTCGCTGAAAATGACATAGTTTCATTCTTTTCTACTGCATAATATTCCATTGTGTATATATACCACATTTTTAAATCCAGTCATCTGTTTATGGGCATCTGGGCTGATTCTATACCCTTGCAATTGTGAAGAGAGCTACAATAGACATGGAAGCACAGAAGTTCCTGTTGTATGATGATTTTTCTTCCTTTGGGTATATGAGTAGGAGTGGTATAGCTGGATCATACGGTAGTTCTATTTTTAGTTTTCTAGGGAATCTCCATACTGATTTCCATGATGGCTGTACTAATTTACAGTCCCGCCAGCAATGTAAAGGGTTGCTTTCCCCCCACATACTTGCCAGCATTTGTTGCAATTATCTATTTTTAAAGTGATTCAGGAATCATATTTAGTGCCTCCACCATCAGGGTTAAATAGAAACTTTAATAGCTTAACTGCCTGTTGAACAAGAAACAGATAAAAGTTATTATTGTTACTTTCCTCCTTCAATGAATTTATGCAGAGAGAGTAAAGGGAATATTTAGGGAAAGGCTAATGAAAAAAGTAGAGAAATAGAGCAAATATTTGTCACCTCATGTGAATTCATAACTCCTTTACCTTCTAGTTCCTGTCTCCCTATCCTAGGTATGGTAGAGTTAGTTGGGAGTAAGGAAAAAGTAGAATATTATTTTCTTTAAAAACAGAAGTGAATACAATTTAAGCCTTATGAAACAAAATTCTCTTTAAAACATTTGAAAAATCGAAGTAGTAGAAATGACCTTGGACTCTTTCACATAACCTTTACTGGCAAGGCGCTTGACTGATTCATTTTAGATTCCCCGGTATGTAAAGCAGTGCATAGTAGTTTCCTATTAAATGATTATTAAAGGAATTAAGTTAATTCAGTTCCTTTCAGCAGGCACTTACAGGGCAACTGTTATTCCATCATCTGTCTCTGAACTCCTACTGCCCTTCTTGTTTGTGCTATTTGATTACTATTTTAATATGTAGTCTATTTTCTTATGACCATTCATAGTAATTAGCTTTAGCACTTTGTTTTATTCATATGCACTTTATGAAAAGAATTAAATTATGTGTCCTTGTAGACAGGGATCAGGTCACTTATTTCATTTGTACCTTTAATAAGCCACCACAAAAACCCACAATAAATATTTTGCTCGTTAGTTTGAATGATACGAGTGAACTTGAAAAATGCTACCATTTTGCCTTATAATATTCAAGAAATCATTTCAAAAAGAAACATGTTTTAAGAAGAATCATAACATATATTCAATAAAGTGATATTTTTCATTACTCGAAATGGCAGTTAGTAATGAAGAATACAGAACTTGCATGAAATAATGTTTAAAAGAATAAATTAATGCTGAGGGAATTCTGCTATTTTTCAATTTGCAAAATATACTTCTCTCTCAAATTTGAAGTTTTGCTTTCACTTGAAATTGAGTTATTTATTGCCTAATTTCTTCTTCTCCTTTTTTTTTTTTTGTGTGTGTGTGTGTGTGTGTGTGAGTGTGTGTGTGTGTGTGGTGCTGGGGGTTGAACCCAGGGCCTCGCGCCTGCATGCTTTCCAAGTGTTGGACCACTGAGCTGCATCCCCAGTCCGTTTTTTAAACTTTTTTTTTGATACAGGGTCTCCCTAAATTACATAGACTGCCTCTGGTCTCGAGCTTGTGATCCTCCCGTCTCCACCTCCCAAACCGCTGGGATTACAGGCGTGCGCCACTGTGCCGGGCCCTAATTTCTTCATTTGTGGATACTATCTTGTTCTTCTGTGTTTACTTTCTAATTAATATTCAGCCTGGAAGGCAATATGTATGCACTATATTCTTCTATTTTTGTGGTCCAATATTTTCTTTATTTGGTTATCAAAGAAGTTTCAATGATGTGAAAAAAAGGTATTCAGTATACAGAATTTGAACATATTTCAATTACCTATTGCCAAGATTGCCTGCAGCTGTAGCCCTGTGGCATCTGATCCCGTCAGATCTCGGAAGCTAAGCAGGGTCAGGCCTGGTTAGTACTTGGATGGGAGACCGCCTGGGAGCACCAGAAGCTGTAGGCTTGGGAGAAGGACCTGGCAACCCCCTCCCAAAAATCAATCTGCCATTGAAAGCCCTATGCACAGCAGAGAAACACTGACAATAGTGTTTCCCCTGTTGTATAGAGGGTCGCTATGAGTTGGATACCGACTCGACGGCACCTAACAACAACAACATTGCCAAGATTAGAGAGTCAAAGAATAGGTTTTATAAATTTAAACCTAACACACTTGTTATGCTATGATTCATGGCACCAATATCCAATAGCCAATCCTTGGATACTCAGCAGGAGACTCAGTTAAGTATATCTAATTCTTCTATAGAATCAACAACAGAAGAGATTTGCCTAACCTGTTTTCTTCTGAAATGAATAAGTATTCAATACATCTCAGAAAATCCAATTATAAATAATTACATTATTGTGAATTATAAATAATTGTTTATTTTGACTCTCATCTATCTGTATTCCTACCTTCTTTGGGAATTTGTTGTTGTTGTTGATGTTAGGTGCCGTTGAGTCCGTATCCGACTCATAGCGACCTTCATAGGGTTTTCAATGGCTTACTGTTTTGGGATTGCCTTGGGAGTGGATTGCCAGGCCCTTCTCCCATTTTTGTGGTGCTGGGAATTGAACTTGGGACCTCAGAGACTTCAGCACAGTGCTCTACCAACTGAGCTAAATCCCAGCCCTTTGGGGATTTAGTGCTCTCAAATCCCAAAGCTGTTCAGGGATCACTTCTATAATGCACAACTATGGTTCTGTTATTGACATATTTATTTTACTTGAAGAAATTATAAAATTCACTAAACTTTACTCAATCAGCTTTATATATAAATACATTCACAATCTTGAATCAGTTTTAAATTTTCTCTCTCTCTGTCCCTCTCAAAATATACCAAGATAATGATCACATACACAAAAAAGAAATTTTTCCTTCAATTTAGGACTTAAATCAAGCCTTAAGATGAATAAATGATTTGAAAACATTTCATTGGTATTAATACATAAAATATATCTCAAGGATTTTATAATACAATGAAATATATTATTTTTCTAAATGACTATTGTAAACATATGCAGAAACCATTATGTATTAAAGGGACCAATAACTTCTACTGTTACTGGTAATAATTCACAGAGTCTAATAAACAATGCTAATCTTGGGCTAAGGACTTAGTTCAATGGCAGAACACTTGCATAGTATTCCTGTGCCCTTAGTTCCATCTCTATCACCACACACAAGTAAATAAATAGTTACTTAGCAACACAGAAACATAGTACTATAGCAGTGACATGGATAACAGAGCTACCATACAAACAACTTGCATTACATTTATTTTCTGCTATGCCACATAGCATTTTATAGCTGTGGATTATTAAAGTCATTAAACACATGCATTTGTTTGTTTCTTGGATTTTAAGTGAACTCTGGGCTCTACAAAATAAAGGAAAACAGTATCATATCCTAGGAAGCTTAATATATTTGAGTCAGTAAACAACAAATCTATATACTAGATTGTGAGCTCATGTGAAAACTAAAACTATTTGTAGTATCAGTTAGTTTTTGACAAAAATAGGTAGAGAACAACAACAAAAATAATTCACCATAGGTCTCATTCTGCTGTCTTTGAGACAACACTTGGTTTCTGTTTTCGTTTGTCTGAAACATTGGAAATAGGTTCTAAGTAAATTTTGAAGTATCAGTTTTCTTTAGTTTCATCTCTTTTTTAGTATTAGTTTCTACATCAATTTATAATCTCACATGAATATTCAATTATCATTAGCTTACTTCATCTTTGCTATTGATGAATTTGACACCAAAATCTCACACTTTTCTACCAGCATCTTTATAAAATAGGAAATGACTTATATTTTGAGAAGCCTAAAATAAGGAAGCCTGCAGCCCTATCCCTGTGGCATCCGATCCTGTCAGATCTCAGGAAGCTAAGCAAGGTCTGGCTTGGTTAGTACTTGGATGGGAGACTGCCTGGGAACACCAGGTGCTGTAGGCTTGGGAGAAGGACCAGACAACCCACTCCCAAAAATCAATCCACCATTGAAAACCCTATGAATAACAGAGAAGCACCGACAATAGTGTTTCACCTGTTGTACACAAGGTCGCTGTGAGTTGGATACCGACTCGACGGCACCTAGTAACAAAAACAACAAAATAAGGGAAGAAAGGATTAACTTGCTGAACTGTGCAGGCATATGAGAGAATATTTAAGTTTTTTAATACATGATGAAGCTATGCAAAATCGAAGTGGAGCTGTGGAACTAGATGGTACCAAAGTAACATTACAACATTCATTTCTAGGAAGACAAAGATCTAAAGTGGACCTGATTTGTGGTTGTGTGTGTGTGTGTGTGTGTGTGTGTGTGTATGCACAGATTATACACAGTTACACTTCCAAATGTGACTCACAAACACAAGGTGGCTATAGAAGAAGTCAAAATGTGTGTACTGATAATGAGTCAGAAGCATGCCCTTTAATGAAAGGCAATGACATATTTATTAGCTGCTCAAATATTTCTAAAATTCAAAGACTTTTTAAATGCTTGTATCAAAATAATTTTAAGTAAGTCCATTTGTGTACTTTCTTCTTATGTATGTTAAAAATTATGGGGGTCAGTATGACTTGGATAGGACTCCACAACACCTAACCACCACAACAAACAAAGCATGGTAAAAATTATCACCTGTATCTGTCCATATTTTGGAAGAGAAAGGGCATACAAAACTTGTTTCATTGATATTGAAAAGCAATATATGCATATATACCAAATTCAAAAGTGTCTTTAATTTACTATAGTAAATAATGGAAGCATTTTGATATAATTGTTGTTGCTGTTGTATGCCGTCGAGTCCTGTCTGACTCATAGTGACCCTCAGAGTGTTTTCAATGGCCGATTGTTTCAGGATTTCATCAGGAGTGGATTGTCAAGTCCTTCTTCCATTTTTGCAGTGCTAGGAATCAAACCAGGGACCTCAGAGACTGCAGAGCAGCGCTCTACAAACTGAGCTAAATCCCAACCCCTCTGATATAATAAATTCTCAAACAGGTCCTGTAATTTTTTTCTTTCTTAGCACTTTTTCCTTTGTAGAAGATACTGCCTTACACTTCTAAAGTGAGACTAAATGAGTTTATTTTCTTAGCATAAATGTCTGATCTGTGCTACTTTTAGGTGGAAACAAATTCTTTCAATAAGATCTTTAGACAACAAGTTAGAAGGTACTTTGAGAACATGTCTTATAAATACCTGAAGTTAATGACTAATTATCCTAATTGAAAATGAGGAATGCCAAAATGGACTATTATACCTCCCCACCCATTTTTGCTTTAAAATTTTTATTTAGCAATCTGAGATGTTCTGAGGGAGGCCATCCTCAGCACTTTTTAAGATAATTATGGCCAAAATATCATTAATATCCTAAAACATGTATTTATAGCTATATTTAAATTTAACATGGGTGGGTATAGAGCAGGAAAAGTCATAGATAAAGGGAATAAAAACAATTTTACTGTGTGTGTCCCATAAGTAAATTGACCCCCTATATCTCCTTGTCTAAATCTAGTATTATTTTACTATGCATTTACAATTTACACTTTTAATAATAATCCTAACAATTTTATAACCATAGAATAAGTGCCAATAATTAATTTGTCTATAATACTTTATAAAGATATTCTGGCATACCACTTCTTCTTGGGAATTTCTAAAACAAAAAATGGAAGAGAGATTGTATAGCCATGATTTTCCAACAAAATTATTCAGGTATTTCAGAGTTTGATATACTCTGGGCCAAAAGTTCAACTGAAATATATTACATATATGCTATAGTTCAGATTATTATTTCCTTTTTGAGACAGTATCTCACTGTATAGCTCATGTTGACCTCAAATTTCAGATCCTTATGCTTCAGCCTCTGAGTGATGGGATTACCAGAACGCTATATGATGACTGGCGTAGTTCGGATTGTTTGTGAAATAAGTGATTTTTGTAGGGTAGTGACCATGTTAATATGTCAGGCCATGAACAGATACTTTCTGTCAAATGACATACAGAAGTCAGAGTGAAAATACGTGTGCTATATAATACTATCTATGGTACATTTTCCATATTTGTTTCAATACTTAACATAAAAAGGAAAGTAGACTAATTTTTCTCTTTCACTGCATTTTCTACCAACAGGTTATTTTATAAATTTCAATTTAATAGGTAAAGTGTTATAAAACCTACAAAAAAAATCCTTGGTGGTTTTATGTAACAGTACCCAAACACTTAGTTAGCCCCCTTTGTCTATTATTTAGAATTTTGATGATCAGATTAATGCAAATCTTTTAATTGAACATAATCATCCTCAGATAAGACAGTATGAATCAGACCATTGAAAAAAGTACCCTTATTATCAGCAAGAACACTGATTTC
>VMDO01042863.1:0-10268 GCA_007922755.1 Pedetes capensis
AGAAATTGCATAGGTTTTTTCTTAAAGTACAATCTTAGATATATAGACAATTTCTCCAACCTTTAATTAAAAGATACTTGCAATTTTCCATAAATTACCCAGCAGTTAAGAATGATTGTTTTGGTTTTTGGTATTCACACCAGTCATAGTTTACTGTGGGCTGGACAGCTGTCCTTGAAGCAGATAAATGCTGTGTTCCACCTCCTAGAAATGACCTTTTTTAAAAAAAGTATATTTCCCCAGATGTTCAACATAGCTATGACAATGTCTTAAGTGGTCAACTTCTTTTGGAATTGCTTCAGCTGAAGTGAAATGTCTTACCTAAGATCATGCTCTATTCCTAGGGCATTCTGCATTCAAGTACTGATTGACATGTGGGTAGAAAGGTTTAAATAGCTCTGTTGTTATTGTCCGTAGGTTCCATCGAGTCAAGTCCGACTCATAGCAACCCTCATAGGGTTTTCAATGGCTGACTGTTTTGGGATTGCCTTGGGAGTGGGTTGCCATGTCCTTCTCCCATTTTGTGGAGCTGGGAATTGAACTCGGGACCTCAGAGACTGCCTCTAGAGGCTCTAGAATCCTGATATCTTCTACTTACAGCATTATGGATAAAAAGAAGCAGTATGTATGACATTGCATGATGGTTTATGATTGGAAGTCATGATTTATGTCTGGAAGCTGTGTATTTGATATTTGTCCATACTTTGGTCGTGAGAACTACATAAAAGCGCCCTTTTAATTGTACTTTTCCTTTGTGTGACAGAAGAGTAAATAAAATTAGGGGTAATCAAACTATTGTCTGACACAGAGATTATCTTGTGCAAGGTAACCACCCAATATTGGTTCTCAATAATAAAATAGTGGAAGTACTTCCTTTTAATTACAAATTACACATATATATTCATATATATGCACACAGACACACAAGACACACAAACATGCACACATGCATACACACAGATGCCCCCAACAACTACTTTAACCCAAAATTTTATGTAGGGCCTAGGTAGTGTCATAAAACAAGTACTCATAATTAAAGGGAACTAAGGGCATATGGGTTGGAAATTAAGAAAGGAAACTATAAATCTTATCTGCTTGCCTGCATAAAACACCCCAAAAATCAAATGTAGTTTTTAGAATTAAATAACAGACTTTTAGAAAGTTGTGTTGATCTACAATCAACAAAGAAAAAGTCAGGTGTGACAAGTATTTCCAACATACTTTTAAACATACAATTTTTGTTAATATCCTTAGCTATAAGTCCTATCAAGTGATGGCTGAATTTTATGAAGATTCTTTCGTTTTAAAAAAATTGACTAGTGAATGAATAATGATGCATGTCAAATTCTCTTCCAAACTGTTCTGTGTATTCAAAGGGAAGCCCATAAAATTCTTAATATATTTAGAGAAGCCTATAAAACTCTTAATATATTCTGTGATGTAGCCTGACAAATTTATAAGCTGGAGCAAAGGCCAAAGAATTGTTAACATAATCTTGAAAACAAGCAAGAATCATTGATAAATACATTTAGTAACAAAGTCAATGTAGCATTTATCAAGTTACAAGTTTGAAGCAGAATGTAGTTGCTAGTGATATAGCAGGGCTGGGATTTAGCTCAGTTGGTAGAGTGCCACTCTGCCGTTTCTGAGGTCCCAGGTATGATTCTCAGCACCACAAAAATGGGAGAAGGATGTGGCAGTCCATGCCAGAGGCAATCCTGAAACAATCAGCCATTGAAAACCCTATGAGGGTCACTATGAATTGGACACAACTCGATAGCACCTAACAAGTGATATAGCAAGTGCATCTGTGAGCATGTGTGTGTGAGAGTGAATAGCATAGGTACCTAGAAGGATCTGCAGAGAATAGATGTTCTCATAAATTAGTGGAATAATTGAAACATAAACATTATACCAAAAATATTTAGATTATTTTATTAAATATTAAGGTAAAACAAAATTAAGGAAGAAAACATGAGAATTATCTATGTGATTCACGGTTTAAGAATTTTTTGAACAATACATAAAAATACTACAAAAGACAGATGAATTCTAATATGTTAAAATTAAAAACTTATAGAGAATATATCACAAATAAACTAAAAAAATATAAACGTGGGGTACCAATATTGATAATACTTAGATTAACAAAGCTGTAAAATTAATATCTGTGTTGATTTTCCCCTTATCTTTCCTCCCCTCCTCCTCCCTTCTTCTTTCCCTTTCACCCTTCCTTCTCCCTTTTCCTCCCTTCCTTCTACCATATTTACAAGTAAAATGCTAACTAGTAAAAAAATGGCCAAATCTCTAAAACTGTACAAGGTAATTTAACTATACTATAAGCACTATAAAAAAGGTATTTTAACAGAAGTAAGAACAAGAATGATGTGCTCAACTGCATTCAAAATCTTAAAATATACAATACCATTTTGTATTCATTGAAATTGTCAAAAATTCAGAGGCCAAAGAGGTATTTCTTATATTCTCTCCTCCTAAGGGTCTACTATTCCCCCTGGGAACCCACACATGGGAAGAATCTTCTTAGGAGATCCTTGGCTAACCTGTTACCTGGAGAAGCAATATTGGCCAACTCTTGTTAGTGCAGATGCTGCCACAGGATGCCATGTACCCTCTTCAAAGTTCTTGGTCTCCGTTGATAAAAGAATTGGCAAGTGGATGCAGAAAGGAACTCAAAGATAGTTTGTAGGGACAGTGCCCTGAGCATCAGAACAAGAAGACCTGCAATTTTGGCCACTGTAGGGAAAAAGTTGATGGAAACAGGAGGGATAGAGAAAGTTAAACTTTCTGAGTTAGAAGTCAGAAAACAGGCACATTTTAGCAGTGCAAGTCTGCAAACAACTACCTCAAAGGGTGGAGCTGTGGGGTTTTTAAGTTGATATCTCATTGTTGTTGTTAGGTGCTATTAAGTTTTGTCTGACTCATAGTGACCCACATAGGGTTTTCAATGCCTGATTGTTTCAGGCTTGCTTTGTGAGTGGATTGCCATGTCCTTCTCCCATTTTTGCAGTACTGGGGATCAAACGTGGGTCCTCAGGAACTACAGAGAAGCACTCTACCAACTGAACTAAACCCCAGCCCCTATATCTTCTTGTTGTTGTTGTTAGGTGCTGTTGAGTTGGGTCTGACTAGCAACCCAATGTACACAGGAATGAAACACTCCTTGATTCCCTGCCAGGACATGATCTTATTTATGTTTAAGCCCATTGTTGCAGACACTGTGTCAATCCATCTAGTGGAGAGTATTCTTTTGTTTTCATTGACCTGCCACTCTCCCAAACATTATCTCCTTCTTCAGGGATTGGTCCCTCCTGACTGCATCTCCAAAATAAGTAAGACACACTGTAGCCATCTTTGTTTCCAAGGAGCACTCTGGTTGTACTTCTAGGACAGATCTGTTGGTTCTTTTTGTGATCCATGGTATATTCAATAATTGTCTCAATATTCTTACTCAGCACCATAATTCAAAAGCATCTTTTCCCGTCTCCCTTATTCAATATCCAGCTTTCACAACCATATAATGCGACTGAAAATACCATGGCATGAGTCAGGCGCACCTTTGTCTTCAATGTGACATCTTTACTTTTCAATACTTTGAAGAGATCTTTTGCCACAGCTTTTCTTGAAGCAATGTGCCTTCTATTTCTTGACTGCTGCTTTGACGGGTATTGATTGTAGAACCAAGTAAAGCAAAATTTTGGACAGCCTTAGGGGACAATTATTCCTCCCATTTCTTTATCCGTTTTTTTCCTACCTAGCATTTGCTATCACAGAGAGTTTCAAAGATAGAGCTTAAATGCACCCACTGGACCCACAAGAGGACCCAGTTTCACAGAGCTGTTATCCTCCCCCCCTTTAGGACAAGTGAGTGTCTTGGATGAAGAGATTGTGAAAACATTCTTTCTAACAATTTGGAGTGGGAGAAGGATGTGGCAGCCCACTCCCAAGAACAATACTAAAATAATCAGCCATTGAAAACTCTATGAATAGCAGAGAAGCATTGACATAGTGCTGGGAATGGCACAGTGTCAGTAAATGTTTTGTTCTGTTGTAAATAGGGTTGCTATGAGGTAGACCCAACTCAAAAGCACCTAACAACAACAAGAGCAATACCTTGGAGACTGTGATCTGTTTTTATGGGCTGAGTTTTAAAGTGAAGTAATCATTTCCATGCATATGTCTTCCTATATTTATGTCTTCCTCTTTCTCCACTTTTGCATCCCAACACATAAAAGCCCCTAAGAAAATATTGTTTTAGGCAAGGCTTCAAACACAAAAAAAATTAGGTTCAGGTTTGGGTGAAGGTTCAATTTAGATTTATGTTTAAATCTTACCTGTAGATAGCAGGGCTTCCAAACCAACCCAAACCCAAACCCTAAACTCAATTTTTTTTAAACATTTTTAAAATTTTTCTGAACCTGCACCTGGACTCAACCCCAATGAGAATTGTTTTGGGGTTCCACTTTTAATTTTTTGTACCATTAGCTATTTAAAAATTGAAAAGTTGTTATTTGTCTACCTACATATAATATCAAAGTTTTCAACCCAAGCCAAATCCTGTAAATTTTAACACACTGAACCTGCACCCCAACCTGAACACATTTTCTTGCTCATTTGAGGCCCTGATTTTAAGGGATTGTGATACTATATGTACTCCATCCTATATTCCAGTAAGGACTCCCTCAGGATTAAAAAAAAAACATTATGGAGAAAGTGGCCCAAGTGGTTTTAGTTATGTGAGTAGGCGAGAAAGCAAGCCAGTGATTAGTGAGAAATCCATGTGCACAGTCAGTGTGATCAAGTGAAGAGAGAGGGAACGGGCTTCTACAACTTTCATTTGAGTCAGTGATTTGAAGGAGGTAATTCAAGTCAGCTCTTTTGCTACCTTCTAGGGAATGATTCCGCTGAGATAATGCACATGATAAAAATGACTCATTCACTTTCCATTTGGTTGTTTTGATACTATAGAGTCAGACCCAATTAACTACAATTTACTGCGGAAATCATCAGAGGGTCAGTAACTTGTAAAGAAAATTATTTGAAGCTGGGCATGGTGGTACATGCCTGTAATCCTAGTGGCTCGGGAGGCAGAGGCAGGAAGATCACAAGTTCAAGACCAGAGGCAGTCTGTGTAATTTAGTGAGTCCCTATCTCAAAAAGTAAAAAAAAAGAAAAAAATGTGTTCAGGGTACAGCTCAGTGGTCCAGCACTTGCAAAGCATGCAAGCACGAGGCCCTGGGTTCAACTCCCAGTACCAGAAAAAAAAATCTTATTTGATATTTTCCCATGTAAGCATCCTTCATTGCTTGTTCTTAGGTACTTAATATGGAATTATTCAGTGTTTAACTATAACCTTTTTGTTGTTATATTTCTGGTACTGGGGAGTTCAACCCAGTACGTCATGCATAATTTGCAAGAATGCTACCCCTGAGCTGCACTCCAGCCCCCTTTTTAAACTTTTTATCTTTAGTCAGGGTCTCCCTAAGTTACACAGGCTATGTCTGGCCTCCAACTTGTGATCCTCTTGCCTCCACCTGCTGAGTCACGAGGATTATAGTGTGTGCCACTGCGTCCAGCTTGACTTCAATCTTTCCTCTTTCAGTCTTATAACTGAAGTTATTTTACTCTTAGAAAAACCATCTATTATAAAAATGGATTATACTTTAAATGAAGACTATAATGTAGAGAAGGAGAAATGGATGGATTGAATTAGCACAGGAAGACTGAGGTTTAAATTTAAAATGAAATATGAATGACATGAAGGTGATGTATGTTCTAGATCCTATATTGTATATTTGAAAAGAGCTTTTAGTGTTCTGGCTACCTATGTAATTGCTAAAAAGAATTTATCCATTTTGAATCTTAAAAGGATAGACAGCCCTTTCATTTTATTTTTTTTGAAACTATGTTAATATCCATGCTTTTCCTTAAATTGCTTAGGGTGACTCAATTTCCAATAGCATTTATTTTGATATCCTAGGTAATATTTTGTAATCTAGATTACATTGTAATAGTCATCTAGTCAGTTGTCCTAAGCAAAAATACCCATTTATAATGCAATAAGCATTTACTTAACATATCCAGTATGATGAGATTATATGTGACTATGACTTCACTGGGCCAAGAAAGAAAAAGACTTTTTCAAATACAAATATATGGCAGATTGCATTTTGCTAAATTGTCTAGAATGTTGGTATTTCCCCATCAAAAGAAGGAGTTTATTTCCCCTCCCCATGAACCTGGGGCATCAGGAAAGGGGCTTTGTGTCAGCCTCTACAAAATAGAAAGAAGTAGAAATAATTTTGTATAACTTCTGAAGCTAGATCATAAAGGATATACTGTTTGTGCTAGGCTTTCTTTTCCTTAGGACACAAATCTTAGAAATTCTAAACTGACATTTAAGAAGTCTAACTAACCTGAAGCTATCATACTAGAAAGACCTTGTGGAGAAGCCACAGGGATAGAGAAACCAAAGGAGCTTTATCTGTTCCAGCCCTTGGCTGTTTGATTTTTCTAAGCCTAAGCATCAGAAATATGAGGGAATGAGCCTTCACATGATTCCAGCTCCCAGCCTTTGCAATGTCCCAACTTATACTGCGTGGAACAGGGACATGTTCTCCTTGCCAAGCCCTGCATACACTGCAGATTTATGAGCAAACTAAATGTTGTTATAAGCTACCACACGTTGGAATGGCCTATTACCATACCAATTGTTGAATAAAGAAAAACCTGTTAAACTTCAGATACATTCATTTATTGTTATATTTCAAAGAAGAAGGCACAAGATCACTTTGTGAAGCCAATGATCCCCCCATTAGATACATAGATTTTAAAAGAGAGCCTCCCAGCCTCTTATGTGGACAACTCAAAGGGAAATGAAGAGGAAGGAACTGGGGTATATCTTCATATCAATCCTTTTTTGCTACTTTTCACCTAAAATCACATCCTGAATATTTGTTATACTATGTGATAGTTTACTTCAGTCTGTGCATATAAACCATGGTAAATGGGCCAGAACAAATAATGAGAACATTTGTCCCCAAAAATATAAATGGAGGAACTAGGTAGACAACTGTACTAATCATTAAAATATGGATATGTCAGTAGGCAAGAGTTCAGTCAGGTAAGACTCAAACCTCGTTTGCAGCTAAGATATGTTAAGGATCCATCAAAGAGGGAGAAGTCAAAGGGTTTTGTCAACTTGACCTGTATAAGAGCAATTTCAGTAGGGTGATAGGACTATAAGACAGAATGGTATTAATAACATAAAATTGTAGAGTGTAATGTAGACAATCTAAGAAAGAAAACTCTTTGAATTCTGGGGTGGATTTTAAGTATAGAAATAATCTTTCTTTACTGTGACACCTCCTTTCTCACTTACCTCTACTTAGAATTGAAAAATAAACAAAAAGAGGAAAATTAAGAATATGTGAGAGGGGGATTAGAGTGGTTGATCATTTACCTGGAATGCCATGGATTCAATCCTCAGCACCAAAATGAGGAGAGGAAAAGAAGAGAAAAGAAAAAGAGGTAAATAACAGAAAAGGAGAAAAATATTGCTAATCATTTATGGATTCTCAGAACCTGAGCAGATGAAAAGTCTGTCTCCTCAAAATAGAAACATTACTCTTCTGCTTTCTTTCCTCTTAAACACTAAATACTCAATACTGCAATCCTGAATTCATCAGCAAGCATTTACTTAATCTTCTTAAGCAAATTTAGCTGTGAGAACTCCTTTGAAGTTCATCTTAGTCCTTCCAAAATTCAAGGAAAAACATTAAGTCAGCCATCTAAATTAGAATGTATATATATTTATAAAAATCACAGAATACCACTTTGTAGCTAATGTCTTCATCTGTCATTCCAGAATGGCAGTTGCATTGTGTGATATTAAAAGTAAGCATCCTGCTAGATCATGCCAAAATATATAAATCATTTCTGGTTAAAATTTTGAATGGATTCAAATTTGATAGATTTAGGCATGTGTTTCTAATGGATTATCCAACTTAATCCTATTTAATCCAACTCAAATAGCATTTGAATGTGACCACGTGCAGTGATTTCAAGGATGTGGTTTATCGCTTCCCAGCCCCCCATCCACTGCCCCTTACACCTAAATGCCAACTCCACACAGTTTCAAATCATGATGTACAAGAGCCCCAAGGACATTTCCAGTTTTATGTCCTATCATTGTACATTTTGTACTTTACAGGGCTTGCAATCTCTTCTTTGTATCCCTAGTAGTAAGGCACACTTTTCTTTTTTTTGTAACATATGCCACAGAGCCTCACTTTTATAAAATGTTACACCAAAACAAAATCAAAACCAAAAAAGTGTATGTAGTTTGAAAGAAAGAAGTATTGTTAGGTAGCAGTAATGCATAAGTGACAGGGAACATGACCTCCCCAAAAAATAAAGCACAGAACCACATTCCAATAAGCTTATTACTAGCCATGAAGAACCCTTACAAGAGTCCCCAGATGAGATCAAGAAGAGGATTAAGTCTTATGGATATCCAGCAAGGAATCTCAAAAAAAAAAAAAAAAGTTCTACGCCTTAATGTTATCTGGACTCCCCAACTAATAAGGAACCATCTATAAAAAATTCACCTCTAGCCACTACACCAGTGACTCACTCTTGAGCATCCCACTCTGTGGTCTGACTTAGAGCATCATTTTTCAACTTTCTTTTAATAAAATCATTCCTCTACAAACTGATTCCTGACTTTCACTTCACACCATTCCTTGTTTAATTCTTCTTAACCAGCAAACAGGAAAAGGATAATTTTCCTACAACAGTATCACTTATATCATCTCCCTGAAAATTCCCACTGTATATTAGCGAAGTGTTTCTAAAAGACATCAATTAACATTACCTCAAACTTTGAGACTATGAACCTTTTAAAGTGCTCATTAACCATTGGCAATGCTGATTTAGTAATGCCCCTCCTCCAAAAGTAGAGAACAGTTATCTTATACATCAATATTTAAATTGTCATTTGTCACTAAAAGCACATTTTTTCAAAATTATTTTTGAAAGAGCTATCAGGAGTTATTTTTACACATCACAAATGTATACCAACAGCACAATTTTTTTTAAGTCTCCATAATATCCAAATGGGCACCCGTGGCTTCAGTTAACATGTCCAGAAGAATGCCAAATATAAATTTTAAAATATACCATGTCTTAAATAACTTAGTTGAAAATGGTGAATATATACTCTAGAAAATTGTGTTAGAGAACACAGGAAAGTTATCAAAGTGATGGGAGGGCACTGACATTGGACTTGGCTTTGATGCGTTTTAATGAAGTTATTTCATTAAATGTGAGTGGAACAAAATATTTCAAATTTATATTATTTAAATATATATTTAAATATATATGACTGAATTAATAAAAATATAAATATTTTACCTCTATATCTCTCCAAGATTTTGTATTTAAATTGATCAGAATATTTATATATGAAGATATGCATGTACATTTCTCAGTTGGGATAATGGATGATTGATTTATATTTGCACTTAGACAATATACTTTAATATTCACTACTTTTGTAAAGTTTTCTCTGAAATTTTCCTCCTATTCCTTGTCACTCTACTTGGATCCATGAATTTTATGCATCAATGTGAATAAACATCCCTGAGGTTTGCATATTTCTCTCCTCTACCTATCCAACTTCTTTAAGTTTTATATATACTTAGATCTATCCACTAGGAGCAAGCATAGTATCTCATTGGACTATTTATTCCCAATGGTTACTTTAGTGCCAGGTGTAATGCTCAATGTTAAATTAGTTAATAATATTACTTTTCAAATTAACTAACTGATTAACGTCAGATTTTACTTTCTTTTATTTCAAGTCAGTTTGAGGACATACATGATTTATTCAGTAAGTCAATTCATATGCTAAATACTTTGAAATTCTTAAGATGAAAGGTAGTATAAGATAGCCTTTTAGATGAAAATAACCATTTATCCTACAATTGTGCACTAGTTCTTTTGATAAATCTCAGTTTCAGAGAAGTAATATCAATGAAGTATTTTTTTCTATCAGTAAAACATGAACCTGGGAAGGATGTAATTTTTTTTCATTTCAATGAAAATATTTTTGCCATAAATTTAGTTTTCTTTGTGTGCATATTACATTTTTTCAGATCCTCAGTAGGACTCATGTTGTGCCAGTGCTAAAAACTTGCAAATTCATTGTTCTCTATTATCAATTTAGTAAATTTCACAATAATTACTAA
>VMDO01042864.1:0-10266 GCA_007922755.1 Pedetes capensis
TTGGAAGATATTGAATGAAATAAGAAAAGCTACAGGCTATAGTGGCATTAATTAGCATGTCCTTCCCATTTTAGGTTATCTATCTATCTATTCTAATAAATGTATATATTTCAAAGAAACACAATTTTAAAATGCTTTTATAGAAACAAAATATATTCACAGCTAAATTTATGCTTTTGGCACTCAAAAAAGATGCAGATGGGCCATAATTCATTGGTTCTATATATCTTCCAAGTTTATTTTTTGTTTGCTTTATTTTATATCTGCTTTCAAAGAAGATAGATTATAATAAAAACCCCATGCAATAGGCTTGTTAAAATGAAGATAAATTATCAACAGTTCATAGTATGCAGTAGAAGGAACAGTTATTGGGGTTGGGGTGAAGAACATATAATTATACAAGGAATACTAGCTAAGAATAGTTACTGTAATTATATACTAAATTTAGTCCGTACTTCCTGGAAGTCAAGACAATCATTTAAAAATCAGGATTAGTTATATAGCTCTAGTTACATAGTAGCGCATCAGGACAGACAAATCCAAGCACTAAATCATAGGGGCAAAAATATTTTTCATAAGGACCACTAAACAACATAATGGATTTAAAATAACATTTTAAATATTCAGTAAGGTTTTAGAGAAGGCACTGAAACATTCTTCAGTTGATCATTTTGTATGTTAAACATCAAGGAAAAGCTACAAAGGATACTGTTTGTTGTACATGAATGAGCTATATATTATAAATCTACAACAATTTCATCAGCAATAATTTACAAATTTGGCAGCTAATATATTTGAGAAAAAATTCATACCACCTAAGTACATCAAAGTGGCTCGATTATATGAGAGAGACATTTCTGATTAGGATAGTGGCTGAATTACCTATTGTAGGTGTAGCACTGGAGGTGCTAATATGGTTATGCCAACAGATTTGGAAAGGAGCTACCTGGCCAACTGACTGGAAGAGATACATATTTTTGCCTATTCCCAAAAAAGGGGTTCCAACTGAATGTGGAAACTATTAAAGTATATCATCAATATCACATGCAAGCAAAAATTTACTAAAGATCATTCAAAAGTGACTATAGACAGAGAACTGCCAGAAAATCAAGCTGGATTCATAAGAGGGTGGGGAACCAGGGACATGATTGTTGATGTCAGATGGAACCTAGCCAAGGCAGAGAATATAAGAAAGATGTCTGTCTATGTTTTTTTTGACTATGCAAAGGCATTTGACTGCGTGGATCATAACAAATTATGGATAACACTTCAAAAAATGGGAATACCAGAGCACCTAATTATACTCATGAGGAATCTGTACATGAACCAAAAGGTAGTTCTTTGAATAGAACAAGGAAACACTGCCTGGTTTAAAGTTGAGAAAGGTGTGTGTCAGGGCTGTATCTTTTCACCATATCTCTTCAATTTCTGTGCTGAGCAAATAATACGAGAACCTGGACTTTATGAAGAAGAACATGGCATCAGGATTGGAGGAATACTCATTAACAGCCTGCGTTACACAGATGACAAAACTCTGCTTGCTGAAAGTGAAGAAGATTTGATATATTTACTGATGAATATCAAAGAACATAGCATTTAGTATGGATTGTGACTAAACACCAAAAAAAAAAAAAAAAAAACAAAAATCCTTACAACTGTGTCAGTGTGCAGCTTCACAATAAATGGACAAAAGATTGAGGTTGTCCATGATTTTGCTTTACTTGGTTCTACAATCAACACCTGTGGAAGGAGCAGTCAAGAAATCAAAAGACACATTGCTTTGGGAAAAGGTATACAAATGATCTCTTTAAATTATTGAAAATTAAAGATGTCACATTGAAGATGAAGGTGCGTCTGACTCATACCATGGTTTTGTCAGTTGCATCATGTTGTTGTGAAAGCTGGAC
The DNA here is from genome assembly GCA_007922755.1 of Pedetes capensis. NCBI lineage: Eukaryota > Metazoa > Chordata > Mammalia > Rodentia > Pedetidae > Pedetes > Pedetes capensis. The sequence goes on from VMDO01042864.1 coordinate 1,908, forward strand.
ATTGAACAAGGGAGATAGAAGAATTGATGCTTTTGAATTATGATGTTGCAGATGAATATTGAACATATCATGGACTACCAAAAGACCAACAAATCTGTCCTAGAAGAAGTACAACCAGAGTGCCCCTTGGAAGCCAGGATGGTTAGACTGCATCTTACTTATTTTGGATATGTAGTCAGGAGGGACCAATCTCTGGAGAAGGACAGCCTGTTTTGGAGAGTTGCAGGTCAATGAAAAAAAGGAAAACCCTCCATTAGATGGACTGACACAGTGTTTGCAACAATCAGCTTAAACATAAATAAGATTGAGTGCCTGGCACAGAATCAGGGAGTGTTTTGTTCCACTGTACATAGGGCCACTGTGAGTTGGACCTGACTGGACAGCACCTAAAAACAACAACAAGATATTCAGGTGTTAAGTTCTGGAACCCAGTGTCACTTTATACAGTAGAAGGGGTTGTTTTATATGTCCTTAAGTTAAGGATTCTGAGGTGGACATATTTTCCTAAATTATAAAGATAAGCTCTAAATTTAATCACAAATCTCTTTCATAAGAAGACAGAAGGTAATGTCACAACTGAAGCAACGTTCCGTTTTAAAGGTAGAAGGTAGGGTAAGGAATGCAGCTCTAGAAGCAAGAAAAGGCAAGGACACTGATTCTCTCCCAAGGCCTCCAAAAGGAGCAAAATCCTATGGACACTTGATTTGGGTCCAGTGAAACTAATTTTTGACTTTTGACTACCTGAAATAAAAGGGAATGAATGTGAGTTGTCCTAAGCCACTATGTTAAAATTGATTTATTATAGTAGCCACCGGAAACTAATACAGGGGTACAATTTAATGTACTTGACACAAAGTGGCTGGACATTCCTCTTCAAGAATGGTATCACATTAATTATTCCATCTAGCTTTACATGAAAAAATATTATTTTACTCAAAGTCAAATATTTTCAAGTTTCATGTGTCAGAGTATACTTGCCCAGTATTCACGGATATCGATTGCTGTGTGCTTGGAGACAGAGAGAGAGAGAGAGAGAGAGAGAGAGAGAGAGAAAGAGAGAGTGTTTGTGGTGGGGAGGGATTGAAAGGCTAATCAGCATTCCTCTATGTAATATTAAAATCATAAAAGAATAACTTCAAGATTACTTATAAATTCTCTAGTCTTTTCTTATTATATTTTCGATTACATTTTCAATATTCTCTTGCTGAACTTTAGATAATATTTCCAGTATTCTCTTGCAATATTGTTTGGAAAATTAAATGGTTGGCTCTAGAATGTAAAAGGGAAAATAGGATCTCTTTCTCCACTCAGGGTAGAAAGATTGGATTTTATTTGTAATTTGAATAATCTGTGGTTTGTAGCACAGCTAAAATAGCATCAGGTAGTTCTCATATGAAACATGAATGTTGGCAGTGGTAAAATGAGCAAGAGATGGCAGTTCTTTAAGTATGTTTGTGGAGACCTAAGGGGGTGAAGTATACTGCTGAATAGTCTTCCCTAAGGAATTGATGCAAACAGCACTAGTAATTACAAAGAAACAAACATTAGTGACATAATCATGGACAATTTGGATTATCCATTGCAGATACATGATCTTGGGTTTTAGAAAAATAAAATGATGATGGATCCACCAGGGTGAATTTAGCAAGTGTGAAGTATCAATGTTCTCATGAAAGTTTCTTGATGCAAGCCAGGCACGGTGGTGCACACCTGTAATCCTAGCAGCTCAGGGGGAGGTGGAGGGAGGAGGATGGCAAGTTCAAGACCAGCAGCAGTCTACATAACGTAGTGAGAACCTGTCTCAAACAGTTTAAAAAAATGTGCCAGGGGTACTACTCAGTGGTCCAGCACTTGCAGAGCATGCAAGTGCGAGGACCTGGGTTCAACCTCCAGTACCTCCAAAAAAAATGAAAGAGAGAGAGAGAGAGAGGGAGAGAGAAGAGAAGAGGAGAGGAGAGGAGAGGAGAGGAGAGGAGAGGAGGAAAGGAAAGGAAAGGAAAGGAAAGGAAAGGAAAGGAAAGGGAAAGGAAAGGGAAGGGAAGGAGAAGAAAAAAGAAAAGAAAAGAAAGGAAAAGAAAAGAAAAGAAAAGAAAAGAAAAGAAAAGAAAAGAAAAGAAAAGAAAAGAGAAGTTAGTTTGTTGATCCCTGGCTTTGAACAGTAGGAAACTGATCTGCCCAGGTGGGCTTTCCTGGTAGCTTATCTGGTGGTTAGCTGCTTTCTACTGTAGGAAAGATAAAAACTCCTCACTCAAATTAATTGACAAAGATTCATTGACACATTGTAGATTGCCATCTTAAGGGACCTTGCTCCCTCTGTGCCCCCAGAGGACTCTGCATCTAGTCCTACACATTTCTTACATTACACAGAAGTTATTAGTTTATCTGTTTCTTCCATATGCATTTTGGCCCACTTGTTTTTGTATTTCTAGTATAAACATAGTGATTTGGATTTAGAATAATCTGTATAAATATTATTTAGCTCTATGAATGAGTGCAAGGAAACTCTGGATAAGCCTTTTCAAGAACTCTTAATAGAACATTATCTGGAACCATTAAATGCTTGCAGCTTTAGTCTGTTACATAATTTTACAATGCAGGGATCAGGTTATGACCACCAGAACTAGTCAATATTGTCATTCCTAAAAGAGTGATAATCAGGCATTAGGAAGTCACTGCCTTTTTTGTATATAGCCTCAGCAGTTCTTTCACTTCATTGGGACTATTTAACCTGGAAACTCTATGACAACAGGGCCTATTCTTACTCTTGTTGAATTAGAATATAAAATAGTGACTGATATATGTTGTTGTTGTTAGGTGCCGTCGAGTCGGTATCCGACTCATAGCGACCCTCTGTACAACAAGGGAAACACTATTGTCAGTGCTTCCCTGCTGTTCATAGGGTTTTCAATGGCAGATTGATTTTTGGGAGGGGGTTGCCAGGTCCTTCTCCCACCCTACAGCTTCTGGTGTTCCCAGGCGGTCTCCCATCCAGGTACTAACCAGGCCCGACCCTGCTTAGCTTCCGAGATCTGACAGGATCGGATGCCACAGGGCTATGGCTGCAGGCCACCTGATATATAAATAATCAATAAATGGCTATCCAGTTAATGAGTAAGTTTAAAGAAGACTTGCAAAGGGAGGACCCAATGATAGAGAAGTAAAAAAAAAAAAAAAGGTCCTTATATAAAACAGTCAAAGTAAAAGTAACAAATACAATGGGTCATTACTCTTTCAAGTGATTTTCCACCTGAAGTTGGGCTTTGCAGCTTTCAATATACTTCACTAGCACTGCATCCTGTGGCAAATTTGGAGCATACCCTTCAGGAGCTCTGGGGTGGACTTTCACCTTACATATCCACTCTTGGATCGTCTGGTTGTACCCATTCATTCTGTTCCCTCCAAATGGGACATCCGATAAACTTCCAGGGCCACCAAGTAAGTATGACATAACACGTTATGCCACTAGCATTGATAGCTATATTAGAGTACTCAAATAAGCCAGAAGTCTTGAACAGTCTTTGTTTCTCTATGATTCACTTGCAAAAATGAATCTTCTCACTTTCTTCTTCAGTGAAATCCACAGTGAAAACTTGTAGGGCCACTGTTTCTTGATTCTACTGCAACTATTTGAATGTATGATCTTCAGTATTTGATAATATCCGCAAACTCTAATAAGCCTCACTGATTAGAGAGACGTTTTAATACTCATTTATTCAAGATACTGCACTCATTACCCACATTCTAACAGTGAGGTCTGGTACAGAGATAGGTTGTTGAAACAGTACTTTTTATAGATATGATTCCTAGGCTGCCTCTTCTTACCTTCAAGACCTCTCCCAGAACTTCTCTTTCAAAGATCCAGGTCCAAAGAGAGGATTTTATAAGATTAAAATTATATGTTATATAATTCTATTTAACTATTTGTATATATTCATTTGTTTTTCTTCAGCTCAATTTGATTGAAAAACTTTCTGGTTTCTATTTCTTTTTCTTTTCTTTTCTTTTCTTTTCTTTTCTTTTCTTTTGTTTGGGTGCTATGGGTTGAACCCAGGATCTAGTGCATGGCAGGTACACCCACTACTGCTGAGCTATACCGCAAGACTCCCTTCCCTGGCTTTTTTCCTGGTTGGTAAGATTTACAAGTGTCTATAGCCATAACACCCTAGCATCCAATCTTGGCAGATCTCAGAAGCTAAGCAAAGTTGGGCCTGATTAGGGGAGACTGCCTGGGAATACTGGGTCTTGTAGGCTTGGGAGAAGGACCCAGAAGCACATTCCCCCAAAAAATCAGTGATTGAACACCTTACGAATAGCAGAGAAGCACTGACATAGTGCTGGGCATGGTACAGTGTCAGGGAGTGTTCCTCTCTGCTGTACATAGAGTCACAATAAGTAGGACCCGCCCCAAGAAACCTAACAACAACAAAGATTTACAAGTAGTGGGCATTTTTGGTGGAACTGGTGTTCTTTTAAACAATATACAGTAACTTCCTGGAAAAATGATAATATCAATCAAGACTATATTACATTTTCTTCTCTGGCAGAAGAATTAGATTTACATTTACATTGCTTTGCACATTTTCCCCTTGTGCAGATACTAACATTTGGAAGAAGGACTTAAAATGTTACTTTTGCATACACAACCATATTGTATACCGTTTTTAGAAAGAAGACTACCATGAGATATTAGTCTTTAGGTGTTTGAAGGTAGTGATTAACTTAGCAGATCTCTTTTGGGTGCATGTGTATACATGTATATTGGAGTGTGTATAATTCAGCAAGTATCTTGGAATTCTGAAAATAAATAATAAAAATGGTATTGGTGTGCAGAATAGTCTCAAGAAAATATTTCTTTTGTCCTAAGATACTTTATTGATTTGAAAACAGGCATAATCTATTCTGCTTTTTCTTCCTTCGAATAATCATTTTTGTACAGCAGACGTGATTCTTTGCTCAGAGGAATATCAGATGTGTTCATGCACTTATTGAAGGAAATAACGCATATTTTGTTTTTCCTAGTTACATGGAGAAACTTTACCATACACTAATATTAACTATGTTTGTAAATAAAAAGAGAAAGGAAGTCACTTTTGTATTAAGCCTGGCACAGTGGCATACACATGTAATCCAGCGACTCGGGTGGCAGAGGCAGGAGGATGGGCAAGTTCGAGATCAGAGGCAGTCTGTGTAATTTAGTGAGACCCTGTCTCAAAAAGTAAAAAAAAAAAAAATGGACTGGGGGTGCAGCTCAATGGTACAGCACTTGCAACACATGTAAGCGTGAGGCCCTGGGTTCAGCCCCCAGTACCACACATACAAAAAAATTGTGTTGAACTTTTTATTGAAAAAGAGAATGTGATTCAATCTCTTTTTAATCTAGCCAATTAACATTGCATATTCAGAATCCACAGAAGGATGTTAAATGAGGTAAACAATTTACAAAATTTTTATTCAGTTCTGTAAATCCTAAATACTGTAACACAGAAATCATTTTAGAACAGTGACTTATTTAATAGTCAGAACTACTTTTCAAAATCTTGAAATGTTTCATCCTTATTTCCACTTCATTGGGTCACATAAGTACCAAAGAGAGCTGTCAAAATAAGGATTCTCAACTGAGACACAGATATTACCTTGAGAATCTGGCAATCTGCCTCAGAATTGGAAGCTGAACAAATAAAGCAAGTAGACCGTTGGCACTGCATGTGCATTTGTCAGCTGATGTTATTATTCTAGGCAAGTTAAAACTCTCAGAAGATCTTTGATTCTAATTTTAAGTATAGCAGATGCTAAGGAATGTTTAATAACATAGTAACATAGTATTTTTAAAATCAGCCTCTCCTATCTGCCCTACCAAACTCAAAGTTTCCTGGACCCAAGCAGATTATCCCTTTCAGATTTATTGTATATAGCATTTTTGTTGTTGTTGAATATATAACCTTTCATTGCCAATGTAGGGAGATACTTGACGCTACGAGATATTTTAAGACTTAATTCATTATTAGGAAGTTGGGGGAGGAAAAAATGAGTATGGAATTTTAAAGGCAGAATCTAAATAGGATTTCATGCCTTATCTATTGTGAATAGTACTGCAATAAACAAGGGAGGAGAGATATCTCTTCAACATACTGATTTCATTTCACTCGGACATATGTCCAATATTTAGGACTGCTGGATGATATGGAAATTCTATTTTTAATTTTTCAAGGAGCCTCCACACAGTTTTCCACAGGGGCTGGACTAATTTAAATTCCCACCAAAAACCAAGAGTTCGCTTTTCTCTACATTTTTGCTAGCACTTGTTATCTGTTGTCTTTTTGGAAACAGCTGTTCTATCTGGACTGAGGCAATAACTTATTGTGGTCTTGAGTTGCATTTTTCCCAATGATTAGTGATCAGTATTTCTTCATGTACCTATTTGCCATTTGTACATCATTTTTTGAGAAGTATCCATTAAGATCTTTTGCCTGGTGGGCATGGCACACATCTGTAATTGCAGTACTCAGGAGACTGAGGAAGGAAGATCCTAAGTTCCAATCCAGTCTGGGGTGCATAATGAAACACAAATTTTTTAAGTCTTCTACCCATTTACTAATAGTATTATTATAATTTTTTGGTACTGAGTTGTTTCAATTCCTTATATAATCTTGATATTAACCTCTTGTCAGATATATAGTTTGAAAATACTTTTTCTCATTCTGTATGTTTTCTTTGTACTATGTTGGTTGTTTCTTTTGCTATGAAAAAGCATTTCAGTTTTTTTTTTTTTTTTTTTTTTGTGGTACTGGGGGCTGAACCCAGGCCTGGCGCCTGCATGATCTGCAAGTGCTGAACCACTGAGCTGCACTCTCAGCCCATTTTTTTACTTTTTGAGACAGGGTCTCGCTAAGTTAGGCAGACTGCCTCTGGTCTCAAACATGCGATCCTCCCACCTCCACTTCCTGAGCCTGCTGGGATTACAACATTTTAGTTTTATATAAGCCTAGTTATCTATTTTTGCCTTTTTTGTCTGGGTTTTGGGGATCTTGATTAAAAATTCTTGTCCAATCCAACGTCATGGGGCATTTCATCTATGTTTTCTTCTAGCAGTTTTATATTTGGGGGTCTTACATTTCAGTATTTAACCCACTTGGGTTTCATTCATATATATATATATGCATATAATATGAATATATTATATATAATATGAATATATTATATAATATATGAATATAATATATATGATATGAATATATAATATGAATATATAATAATATATATTCATATATATATATTCATATATATATATGCATATAAATGTTGTTGTTGTTAGGTGCCCTCGAGTCAGTATCCGACTCATAGCGACCCTCTGTAGAACAGGGGAAACACTATTGTCAGTGCTTCTCTGCTGTTCATAAGGTTTTCAATGGCAGATTGATTTTTGGGAGGGGTTGCCAGGTCCTTCTCCCAAGCCTACAGCTTCTGGTGTTCCCAGGCGGTCTCCCATCCAGGTACTAACCAGGCCCGACCCTGCTTAGCTTCCGAGATCTGACAGGATCGGATGCCACAGGGCTATGGCTGCAGGGGCATATAAATGTATGTGTATATATATTCATATATAAATATACATATTTATAAATATATTCATATATATATATAAAGAGATATACCAAATACTCTTAATTCTAATCTGCATGCTGTCACAGTTTTAGAGGGTTACAAAATCAGATGCAGATTAAAGTGTACAGAGTTGGGTCTAGACTTCTCCCCTGTGAATCCAATCCACACGCAATTCTAAATATTTTTCAGCCGTCTTAAACTGTTGAAAGGGTGCAAATTATGTTAGAGAATATATGGTATTCACAATGGAATGCTATTCCGCCATAAAAGTCATGAAATCCTGTTATTTTCATATATGTGTAAGACATTTGTTGTTGTTGTTGTTAGGTGCCGTCGAGTCAGTATCCGACTCATAGCGACCCTTATAGGGTTTTCAATGGCAGACTGTTTCAGGATTGCCTTGGAAGTGGATTGCCAGGCCCTCCTCCCATTTTTGCGGTGCTGGGAATAGAACTCGGGACCTCAGAGACTGCAGCGCAGCGCTCTACCAACTGAGCTAAATCCCAGCCCCGTAAGACATTTATTAAGTAAAATAAGCCTGGCACAGAAAAAAAAATACAAAATGTTCTCACTAATATGTGGAATCTGAAAAGTTGTTCTTGTAGTAAAAAATAGATTAGTGGTTACAGAAGACTGAGGATGATATGGGGATGGGCAAGGTTGGTTAATGGGTAGAAAGTTACAATTAGATAGTAGGAGTAAGCCCTAATATTTTATTACACTGTAGGTTTACTATAGTTAATAACTTACTGTAGGTTTC
>VMDO01042865.1:0-10267 GCA_007922755.1 Pedetes capensis
ACAGCTCCACCAACAATGTAATAGTGTTCCCTTTTCCCTGCAACCTCGCCAGCATTTGTTGTTGTTTGTTTTATTGATCTTGGCCATTCTTACTGGTGTAATGTGAAATCTCAGCGTTGTTTTGATTTGCATTTCCCTAATGGCTAGGGATGTTGAGCACTTTTTCATGTGTTTCATGGCTTTACGGACCTCTTCATTTGAGAGCTGTCTACTCAGTTCCTTTGCCCATTTGTGTACTGGGTTATTTGGTTTTTGGGGAGTTTTTTTCTTGAGTTCCTTATAAATTCTAGTAATTAGACCTTTATCTGATACATAAAATGCGAAGATTTTTTCTCATTCCGTGGAGGTTTCCTTGACTCTGTTAATTGTTTCTTTTGCTGTGCAGAAGCTTTTTAATTTCATGTGGTCCCATTTATCTATTCTTGTTGCAATTTCTTGAGCAACTGGAGTCCTATTCAGGAAATACTTTCCTATGCCTATATGATGGAGTGTATTGCCTATCTTGTCTTCTATAAGTTTTAAAGTTTCTGGTTTTATGTTGAGATCTTTTATCCATTTTGAGTTAACTCTCGTATATATTGAGACATGTGGGTCCACTTTCATTTTTCTGCGTGTGGATGACCATGTTTCCCAGCACCATTTGTTGAAAAGGCTGTCTTTTTTCCAGTTTACTTGCTTTGCTCCTTTGTTGAAAATAAGGTGGCTATAGGTGTGTTGAGGTATATCTGGGTCTTCTATTCTGTTCCAGATGTCTTCGGGCCTATTTTTGTGCCAGTACCAAGCTGTTTTTGCAACCACTGCCCTATAGTAAAGTTTGAAGTCAGAGATTGTGATTCCCCCTGCATTAGATTTGCAGCTTAAAAGTGTTTTTGGCTATACGTGGTCTTTTGTGGTTCCATATGAATTTTTGGATCATTTTTTCTATTTCTGTGAAGTCAGTCAGTGGAATTTTAATGGGTATTGCATTAAATCTATAGATTGCTTTTGGTAGGAGAGCCATTTATACAATATTAATTCTCCCTATCCAGGAGCAGGGGAGGTCTTTCCATTTTTCAGTGTCCTCTGCTATTTCTTTCTTTAACGTCTTGAAATTTTCCTTGTAGAGATCTGCAGGGTCTTTGTTTAGATTGATTCCAAGGTGTTTAATTTTCTGGTGGGCTATGATGAGTGGTAGTTTTCCTGAAATTTCCTTCTCTTCTTGTTTGGAATTGGTATGAAGAAAGGCCATTGATTTTTGTATGTTAATTTTGTAGCCTGCAACTTTGCTGAAGGAGTTAATTAGATCCAGAAGTTTTTTGATTGAGGTTTTGGGGTCTTTCAAGTATAAAATCATATCATCTGCAAATAAGGATAATTTGACCTCTTCCTTGCCAATCTGTATCCCTTTGATTTCTTTCTCTTGTCTGATTGTCCTGGCCAGAACTTCAATTACTATGTTGAATAGAATAGGAGAGAGAGGACATCTTTGTCTTGTTCCAGATCTAAGAGGAAATGGTTTTAGTTTTTCTTCATTTAATATAATGTTGGCTGTAGGTTTGTCATAAATGGCTTTTATGAAATTAAGGTATTTGCTTGTTATACCTATTTTCTCCAGTGTTTTTATCATGAGAAGGTGTTGCACTTTATCGAAGGCCTTTTCAGCATCAATTGAGATGATCATGTGGTTTTTGTTTGTCAGTTTCTTGATATGTTGGATTACATTAATTGATTTCCGTATGTTAAACCAGCCTTGCATCTGTGGTATAAATCCCACTTGGTCATGGTGGATAATCTTTTTCATATGCTGCTGTATTCTGTTTGCCAGAATTTTACTGAATATTTTTGCATCTAGATTCATAAGGGAGATGGGTCTATAATTCTCTATCTTAGATGAATCTTTTCCTGGTTTAGGTATCAGGGTGATGGTAGCTTCATAGAATGTATTTGGGAGTGTTCCCTCGTTTTCTATTTTTTGGAATAATTTGAGGAAGACAGGTATTATATCTTCTTTAAAAGTTTGGTAGAATTCTGCCGTGAATCCATCAGGACTTGGGCTCTTCTTTGTTGGGAGACTTTTAATTACCTTTTCTATTTCCGTATATGTAATGGGTTTGTTTAAGTCAGTTATGTCTTCTGGGGTTAGCTTTGGTAGGTCATACGTGTTAATAAATTTGTCCATTTCTTCTGCATTTTCATATTTTGGGGAATACAGTCTCTCATAGTAATCCCTGACAATTTTGTGTATTTCGTTGGAGTCGGTGGTTATGGATCCGTTGTCTTTCACAATCCGTACTATGTTGGATTTTTCCTTTTTCTTTTTGATGAGGTTAGCCAGAGGGGTGTCTATTTTATTAAACTTTTCAAAGAACCAGCTCTTAGGCTTATTAATTTTTTGAATTGTCTCTTTGGATTCTAGTTGAGATATTTCTCCCTTTATTTTTGTAATTTCCCTCTGTATGTTCCATTTAGGGTTGTTTATTTGTTGGATTTCTAGTGTCGTAAGCTGTGTCAATAGGTCATTTATTTGGCTCCTCTTTATTTTATTGATGAAAGCACTTAATGCTATAAACTTCCCTCTTAAAACTGCCTTTGCTGTATTCCTTGTATGGGGATTTGAATCCAAGGTCTTGTGCCTGCTTGCTTTGTAGGTGCTGGACCGCCGCACTGTGCTCCCAGCCATATTTTTTACTTTTTGAGACAGGGGCTTGCTGGGTTGCGCAAACTGCCTCTGATCTCGGGCTTGTGATCCTCCTGCCTCCGCCCCCCAAGCTGCTGGGATTGCAGACATGCACCACCGCACCTGACTACCAGTGTTTTTATATGTGTGTGTGAGAGTGTATGCATGGTTTTGTTTGTTTTTTTGTTTTTTGTTTTTTTGTTTTTGGTTTTTTGGTTTTTTTTTTTTTTCTGTTTTTGTTTTTGTTGTTTTGTACGGGGGATTGCAGGCATGCACCACCGCACCTGAGTACAAGCGATTTTATATGTGGGTGGGAGCGTGTATGCGTGAGTTTTTTTTTCTTTTTTTCATTTCTATTTTCTTCCTTTCTTGTTTTACTCTCTTCCCTCTTTCTATTCTCCTTCTCTTTTTCTTAAGCTATATACGTGTCTTTGTATTAATTATTTTACCCTTAAATCTTTACCTTAAATTTAATTTTGAGTTATTTCTATTAGCCTCTGTCCCCTACCTCCTCTTTCCCCCTCTTCTGTCACCAGATCCCTCCCTTTCTCACCCTACAGAGGAGAAACAAAATCTATCAGGTCCCTGGCACTTAGCCCCTGAGTTGGGCTGGTGGACTAAAGAGAGAACCACACAGACCAAAAAGCCGAGAACATACCCAGTTTATAAACTCAAATAAGCACCAGAGATTCAGCATCACACAATCTCAAAGGAATAACAGAGGGAGAAGTTCTGTACACTCAGGAGAGACTAATTCTACCTCCCAGACCTATTATGGGCAAACAAAGTAAACTTTCAAAAAACACAAAGGGGAAGGATGGATCTTAAGGCCCCCACGGAGCAAAGCCCCCCAACAAATAACTCCAAGGGCTCTCAATTCTTAGAGATCTCTTATTTGGAATTCAGAGTCATGGTTGTAAACATGCTAAGAGAAATTAAAACGAATACCACAAGCACCCTGGAAATCCTTGAAAAGAAGGTATCTCACTTGGAATCTGTTCTATCATCCCAGTTAGAAATGATAAGGAAAAACCAAGCAACTCTCCTTGAAACTCAATCCAAGTTAACTGAATTGAACTTGGCTAAAGAATCCTTTTCCTCGAGATTAGATGAATCTGAGCTGAGGATTTCTGATTCTGAAGATGCCATAAATGAACTTAAATACAAACAGAAATGGAATCAATGATAAAGGTATTAAAAAAAGATTTCCAGGAGAACTCAGATAGACTGAAAAAAATAAATTTAAGAATTCAGGGCATCCCCGAAGGAGAAGAAAGATCCACTGGAGGCCTTCAAAATCTAGTAAAGGATATCCTGAAGGAAAACTTCCCAAAGATAGTACAGGAAATGGATATACACCACTGAGACATTCAGGACCCCTTTGAAGGCCGACTAGAGTAGATCATCCTCAAGACATGTCATTGCTTGCATGCTGTCATTAGAGACCAGGGAAGCTATCCTGCAAGTAGCAAGACAGAAACCCCTTATTACTTATAAAGCAAAACCTATTAAAATTACTGCAGACTTCTCCATATCAACATTGAAAGCTAGAAAGGAATGGACACAGGTGATTAAAATCCTAAAAAAAAAAAGACCAATCGCCAGCCAAGACTAATATATCCAGCAAAATTATCTTTGAAAATAGATGAGGAGTATAAGACATTTAATGACATTGATGCTTTTAAACAATATGCAACCACCAAACCAGCACTGGACAGGATTGTAAATCAACTACCACATCCAGGAGAGTTAAGACAACCCTATAAAGGAAAACAAAGAACTGCTTAGCTGAAATGAGTTCAACCCAAGAAAGGACCAAAGCAAACATGATTCATAAATCAATAACAGGTAATGTTTGGGTATATAACAATAAATGCTACTCAATAATCACTATTAATGTAAATGGTCTTAACTCACCAATTAAGAGACAGAGACTGGCTAATTGGATGAAAAAACACAAACCATCAATATGTGGTATTCAAGAAACTCATCTAACTCACAAAGACTGGAATAAACTGAGAGTTAAGGGCTGGAAAAATGTATACCTACCGGGGGGGGGGAACAAAAGAAAGCAGGTTTTGTAATTCTAATTTCAGATAGATTAAATTTCATTCCAAAACTAATTAGAAGAGACAAAGGAGGACATTACATTTTAATTCAAGGAACAATCGATCAAGAATCAATAATGCTCTTTAATATTTATGCCCCAAACATAGGGGCAACTAGCTTTATAAGACAAACTTTATGGAATATAAGAACTTTATTGGACCAGAATCAATAATTATGGGTGCTTTCAATACCCCACTTTTATCGAGAGAAAGGTCATCAAAACGAAAAATCAACAGAGGAACGTCAAATCTAATCTCCACCCTAAACCAGTTGGATCTCACCGATATATACAGAATATTTCATCCACATGATGAGGAATACACATTCTTTTCAGCTCGACATGGAACGTTTTCTATGATAGATCATATGCTAGTCCATAAGAACTCCCTCAACAAATACAAAAAAGTAGAAATTATCCCCTGTCCCTTATCAGATCACAATGGGATAAAATTGGAGCTCAAGTACAAGAATAATTCCAGAAACTTTACAAACTCATGGAGACCGAATAATACATTGCTGAATGACCCGTGGATTGTTGATGAAATGAAATTGGAATTTAAAAAATTCCTACAATCAAATGATGATGGAAACATATCATACCAAAACATATGGGATACGGCAAAGGCAGTTTTAAGAGGGAAGTTTATAGCATTAAGTGCTTTCATCAATAAAATAAAGAGGAGCCAAATAAATGACCTGCTGACGCATCTTAAGACACTAGAAAACCAACAACAACAAAAAAAATCAACCCTAAATGGAACATACAGAGGGAAATTACAAAAATAAAGGGAGAAATATCTCAATTAGAATCCAAAGAGATAATTCAAAAAATTAACAAGACTAAGAGCTGGTTCTTTGAAAAGATTAATAAAATAGGCACCCCTCTGGCTAACCTCATCAAAAAGAAAAAGGAAAAATCCAACATAGTACGGATTGTGAAAGACAATGGATCCATAACCACCGACTCCAACGAAAAACACAAAATTGCCAGGGATTACTATGAGAGACTGTATTCCCAAAAATATGAAAATGCAGAAGAAATGGACAAATTTATTAACACGTATGACCTACCAAAGCTAACCCCAGAAGACATAACTGACTTAAACAAGCCCATTACATATACGGAAATAGAAAAGGTAATTAAAACTCTCCCAACAAAGAAGAGCCCAAGTACTGATGGATTCACGGCAGAATTGTACCAAACTTTTAAAGAAGATATAATATCTGTCTTCCTCAAATTATTCCAAAAAATAGAAAACGAGGGAACAATCCCAAATTCATTCTATGAAGCCACCATCACCCTGATACCTAAACCAGGAAAAGATTCAACTAAGATAGAGAATTATAGACCCATCTCCCTTATGAATCTAGATGCAAAAATATTCAATAAAATTCTGGCAAACAGAATACGGCAGCATATAAAAAAGATTATCCACCATGACCAAGAGGGATTTATACCACAGATGCAAGGCTGGTTTAACATACGGAAATCAATCAATGTAATCCAGCATATCAAGAAACTGGCAAACAAAAGCCACATGATTATCTCAATTGATGCTGAAAAGGCCTTCGACAAAGTTCAACACCTTTTCATGATAAAAACACTGGAGAAAATAGGTATAACAGGCAAATACCTTAATTTCATAAAAGCCATTTATGACAAACCTACAGCCAACATTATATTAAATGAAGAAAAACTAAAACCATTTCCTCTTAGATCTGGAACAAGACAAAGATGTCCTCTCTCTCCTATTCTATTCAACATAGTAATTGAAGTTCTGGCCAGGACAATCAGACAAGAGAAAGAAATCAAAGGGATACAGATTGGCAAGGAAGAGGTCAAATTATCCTTATTTGCAGATGATATGATTTTGTACCTGGAAGACCCAAAAACCTCAACCAGAAAACTTCTGGATCTAATTAATTCCTTCAGCAGAGTCTCAGGCTACAAAATTAACACACAAAAATCAATAGCTTTTCTTTACGCCAATTCCAAACAGGAAAAGAAGGAAATTTCAGGAAAACTACCACTCATCATAGCCCACCAGAAAATTAAATACCTTGGAAACAATCTAACCAAAGATCCTTCAGATCTCTACAAGGAAAATTTCAAAACATTAAAGAAAGAAATAGCAGAGGACACTGAAAAATGGAAAGACCTCCCCTGCTCCTGGATAGAGAGAATTAATATTGTATAAATGGCTCTCCTACCAAAAGCAATCTATAGATTTAATGCAATACCCATTAAAATTCCACTGACTGACTTCACAGAAATAGAAAAAATGATCCAAAAATTCATATGGAACCACAAAAGACCACGTATAGCCAAAACACTTTTAAGCTGCAAATCTAATGCAGGGGGAATCACAATCCCTGACTTAAAGGTAAAGACTTAAGGGTAAAATAATTAATACAAAGACACGTATATAGCTTAAGAAAAAGAGAAGGAGAATAGAAAGAGGGAAGAGAGTAAAACAAGAAAGGAAGAAAATAGAAATGAAAAAAAGAAAAAAAAACTCACGCATACACGCTCCCACCCACATATAAAATCGCTTGTACTCAGGTGCGGTGGTGCATGCCTGCAATCCCCCGTACAAAACAACAAAAACAAAAACAGAAAAAAAAAAAACCCAAAAAACCAAAAACAAAAAAACAAAAAACAAAAAAACAAACAAAACCATGCATACACTCTCACACACACATATAAAAACACTGGTAGTCAGGTGCGGTGGTGCATGTCTGCAATCCCAGCAGCTTGGGGGGCGGAGGCAGGAGGATCACAAGCCCGAGATCAGAGGCAGTTTGCGCAACCCAGCAAGCCCCTGTCTCAAAAAGTAAAAAATATGGCTGGGAGCACAGTGCGGCGGTCCAGCACCTACAAAGCAAGCAGGCACAAGACCTTGGATTCAAATCCCCATACAAGGAATACAGCAAAGGCAGTTTTAAGAGGGAAGTTTATAGCATTAAGTGCTTTCATCAATAAAATAAAGAGGAGCCAAATAAATGACCTATTGACACAGCTTACGACACTAGAAATCCAACAAATAAACAACCCTAAATGGAACATACAGAGGGAAATTACAAAAATAAAGGGAGAAATATCTCAACTAGAATCCAAAGAGACAATTCAAAAAATTAATAAGCCTAAGAGCTGGTTCTTTGAAAAGTTTAATAAAATAGACACCCCTCTGGCTAACCTCATCAAAAAGAAAAAGGAAAAATCCAACATAGTACGGATTGTGAAAGACAACGGATCCATAACCACCGACTCCAACGAAATACACAAAATTGTCAGGGATTACTATGAGAGACTGTATTCCCCAAAATATGAAAATGCAGAAGAAATGGACAAATTTATTAACACGTATGACCTACCAAAGCTAACCCCAGAAGACATAACTGACTTAAACAAACCCATTACATATACGGAAATAGAAAAGGTAATTAAAAGTCTCCCAACAAAGAAGAGCCCAAGTCCTGATGGATTCACGGCAGAATTCTACCAAACTTTTAAAGAAGATATAATACCTGTCTTCCTCAAATTATTCCAAAAAATAGAAAACGAGGGAACACTCCCAAATACATTCTATGAAGCTACCATCACCCTGATACCTAAACCAGGAAAAGATTCATCTAAGATAGAGAATTATAGACCCATCTCCCTTATGAATCTAGATGCAAAAATATTCAGTAAAATTCTGGCAAACAGAATACAGCAGCATATGAAAAAGATTATCCACCATGACCAAGTGGGATTTATACCACAGATGCAAGGCTGGTTTAACATACGGAAATCAATTAATGTAATCCAACATATCAAGAAACTGACAAACAAAAACCACATGATCATCTCAATTGATGCTGAAAAGGCCTTCGATAAAGTGCAACACCTTCTCATGATAAAAACACTGGAGAAAATAGGTATAACAAGCAAATACCTTAATTTCATAAAAGCCATTTATGACAAACCTACAGCCAACATTATATTAAATGAAGAAAAACTAAAACCATTTCCTCTTAGATCTGGAACAAGACAAAGATGTCCTCTCTCTCCTATTCTATTCAACATAGTAATTGAAGTTCTGGCCAGGACAATCAGACAAGAGAAAGAAATCAAAGGGATACAGATTGGCAAGGAAGAGGTCAAATTATCCTTATTTGCAGATGATATGATTTTATACTTGAAAGACCCCAAAACCTCAATCAAAAAACTTCTGGATCTAATTAACTCCTTCAGCAAAGTTGCAGGCTACAAAATTAACATACAAAAATCAATGGCCTTTCTTCATACCAATTCCAAACAAGAAGAGAAGGAAATTTCAGGAAAACTACCACTCATCATAGCCCACCAGAAAATTAAACACCTTGGAATCAATCTAAACAAAGACCCTGCAGATCTCTACAAGGAAAATTTCAAGACGTTAAAGAAAGAAATAGCAGAGGACACTGAAAAATGGAAAGACCTCCCCTGCTCCTGGATAGGGAGAATTAATATTGTATAAATGGCTCTCCTACCAAAAGCAATCTATAGATTTAATGCAATACCCATTAAAATTCCACTGACTGACTTCACAGAAATAGAAAAAATGATCCAAAAATTCATATGGAACCACAAAAGACCACGTATAGCCAAAAACACTTTTAAGCTGCAAATCTAATGCAGGGGGAATCACAATCTCTGACTTCAAACTTTACTATAGGGCAGTGGTTGCAAAAACAGCTTGGTACTGGCACAAAAATAGGCCCGAAGACATCTGGAACAGAATAGAAGACCCAGATATACCTCAACACACCTATAGCCACCTTATTTTCAACAAAGGAGCAAAGCAAGTAAACTGGAAAAAAGACAGCCTTTTCAACAAATGGTGCTGGGAAACATGGTCATCCACACGCAGAAAAATGAAAGTGGACCCACATGTCTCAATATATACGAGAGTTAACTCAAAATGGATAAAAGATCTCAACATAAAACCAGAAACTTTAAAACTTATAGAAGACAAGATAGGCAATACACTCCATCATATAGGCATAGGAAAGTATTTCCTGAATAGGACTCCAGTTGCTCAAGAAATTGCAACAAGAATAGATAAATGGGACCACATGAAATTAAAAAGCTTCTGCACAGCAAAAGAAACAATTAACAGAGTCAAGGAAACCTCCACGGAATGAGAAAAAATCTTCGCATTTTATGTATCAGATAAAGGTCTAATTACTAGAATTTATAAGGAACTCAAGAAAAAAACTCCCCAAAAACCAAATAACCCAGTACACAAATGGGCAAAGGAACTGAGTAGACAGCTCTCAAATGAAGAGGTCCGTAAAGCCATGAAACACATGAAAAAGTGCTCAACATCCCTAGCCATTAGGGAAATGCAAATCAAAACAACGCTGAGATTTCACATTACACCAGTAAGAATGGCCAAGATCAATAAAACAAACAACAACAAATGCTGGCGAGGTTGCAGGGAAAAGGGAACACTATTACATTGTTGGTGGAGCTGT
>VMDO01042866.1:0-10265 GCA_007922755.1 Pedetes capensis
ACCTTAGGGCCCCCACCACTAATTGTGAGCAAATGGTGACAGTGACCAGACCAGAAGAAAGCATCCTATATGAACACCAGAGTAAAGTAAAGTAAAGTAAATTGGAAGGAACAAAGGCTCTGCAAGAAAAAATAACACCAAAACAAACTATCATTAAAATTCTTAGATGAATAAGATTTTATATCTGCAAAATAATGTAATCAAATAAATGTAACCATGCTCACTGGCTCTGCACAACATGACAAGGGCCTGAATACTATTCTCTCTCACCTCCCTTACCTGCACTTGGGGCATGGGAGGAAGAGAAAGTTCCTGTAGGACTGAGACAGAAAGACTTGGGTAGCATAAGGCTGCCTTGTTTAAAGGACAGACACTGAGGGAATGAAAGTTCCACAGGAAATCCCATGGGTGTTCTCTCCCAAAAGACCTTACCAGCCCAAGATAATCTGGCTATAAGGCATTTCCTGGCTTTTGTTTCACCCATCTTTCCTATAAAAGATGGTTGACAACCACAGAGAAGATGAAAAGAATTTTTAGAACCACTTTTTCTTCCCAGTTTGGCCAAACTGTAAATAAATCCATTTTCCCTCATTAATTTTTGTTTCCTAAATTTCATTTAAAACGCAGGCGAAATAAAGCAATGGGATAAGAGCTTGATTGTCCAATTACAATAGGAACAGGGTCTTTTTATCCATCGGGCAATAAAAAAAGAAGTCTTAAAAATGAAAAATACAGAGTACTCCTATCTGGACCCACGTGATAACCATGTGGAAATATGTGTATTTTTGAATTCTTGGGTTGACAAAATGAAAGAAATATCTTATGAATGTAGATGTTTGAATGTATTTCCCTAAAAAATGCCAGGGCTTAAACAAGATTAATCAAAATTATGAAGGTGAGATTGGACAAAGCTATCATTCTAGCAGCAAAACGCTTTCTACCATCTGAGTTAAACTGGATTCCAAGGTCCCAAAAGAAGGCATTAAACCAAGGGCAACCCCAAGCATATAAGGCAGTAGTATCCAGACGACCAAGCAATGGGAAAATCTCAAAACAAAACCACAGGAAAAATGAAGAGCCAGATTGAGGAGGATGCCCTAAATGATCACAATCCTTCAATTGTTGGTTTTAAAGAAACCCAAATATTAGAAGTGACAGAAAAAGAATTTAGAAATTGTAAGGGTCAGGTTCTTCCTCCCTCTCTGGGCCCAGATCAGGAACAGGAACCTCACTGCTGCACTCTCAGGATTTTCCTGCAGGACTGGACTGGTCACTGGTGGCAAGGACAAGGAGGCTTCCGGAAGCTAGCTAAAAAGAAACAACTGGGAACTTTATTTTACAGGAAAGGAAAACAGGCACAAACAGTAACAGGAAACTGGAGCTCTTCTGCCTCTGGCACTGGGCAAGGAGACTATCCTCAGCTTCTGCCTCAGGTGCTGGGCCTGAAGGCTGTCCTCAGCTTGCTTGTAGATCTAGCTGGTCTTTTGTCTCTGGTGCTGGGACTGTCCTCTGTTGCTTGTAGTACTCTGTTCTTCTCTGGTCTTAGACATCTCTGATGATTCTCTGGTCTCTCTCTCTCTCTCCATGATCATCAGGTATGATGATAAAGGCAGCTGCTAATGTGTGTGTGTTGCTCTGATGATCAGTGATGATGATGATTCAGAGAGTTCTACGTAGGGCCAGCAGACCCTCCTTATATACCCTTCAGGGATAGTGGTTAAATGGAGTTTAACCACCATAACTGCTAGTTGCTGGAGACCAAACAATCATCTATTAGCTCATGCAGGTGGGCCAAGCCAATCAGGATTGATATTCTAATTTAGGGTGAACAGAATGTCATTTTTTGGCCAATTAGGGGATGTTCCTTAATAGCCAATCAGGGGACAGGATCAGGATCAGGAGTATCCTATCAGGTAACATGGGGTCTGAGAGGACAGGCGCCATCTTGGCTCATTCGACACCCAAAGAGACCCAGATGTGGGACAAGGGTCACTGGATGCCACCTTGCCTGGAGGATAGATGTTAGTCCTCCAGGTGGGCTAGATAGGCTCCTATGATAGTGGTCCTATCTAGGATCCCAACATATCCCAACAAGAAGTCTTCTTATAAATATGTTGAAAGACCTCAAAGACACCACAATCAAATAGGCAAAAGCAACTGAAACACTGGACAAAAAGGTATCTAACAGAGAAGAAAAAATTCAGCAAAGAAATTGAGATCCTGAAGAAAAAACAAATAGAAATTCTGGAATTACAAAATACAGTCAACCCACTTAAAGTTTCAGTAGATTCTATGGTATCCATAATGGAGGAAGTAGAAAATACAATTTCTGATACTGAAGAAAAAGTTGAAGAACTTATCTATTCAGACAACAAGAAAGAAAGATGAGGGAGTATGATCAAAATTTTCAAGAGGTCTTTGATAATATGAAGAGACACAACCTTCAAATACAGGGAGTTCACACAGGAGCTGAAACTAACACTAGGGGCAAAAGAAATCTTTTCAGAGATAATAACTGAAAACTTCCTAAATTGAAGGGAAAAAAATATATACCCAAATATACACCCAAACCAGAGGTATCCAGAACTCTAAATAGAGTATGTCAGAACAGATCTTCTCTAGAACACACTCTAATAGGAATGCTAAGTCTAGGAGCAAAGAAACTATTTTAAAAGCAGTGAGAGAGAAATGCCACCTCACGTACAAAGGCAACTCCCTCAGAATAACAGCTGGCCTCTCAAGAACAACCCTAAAGGCAAGGAAAGCATGGGCAGACATTATTCAAGTCCTGAAAAGAGTACCTGCCAACCAAGATTACTTTACCCAACAAAGCTGTCCTTCAAAATATATGGAGAGTTAAAGACTTTCCATGATATTGACAAGATTAAGCAATTTGTGTCCACCAAGCCAGCATGGCAGAGGATTCTTAAAGAAATACTACATATAGAAGAAGAAAGATAAACCCAAATACAAGATCAAAGGCATACATAAAAAAACTTGAGAGGAATTCATGAACATGAAAATCTGTTATTAATCAAAGAAGAGAAATAACTGCCAAAATGATGCAGAACACCAAGTTACTTTCAATAATTACCCTAAGCATAAATGGCCTTAACTCAGCAATCAAGAGACACTGCTGGCCAACTGGATTAAAAAACAAATGATATATGGGATTCAAGAGATTTAGTCTGAAAACTAAAGGCTGGAAAATATGTCAAGCTTATGGAAACCAAAAAAAAAAAAAAGCAGGGGTAGCTATACTAATCTCTGATACTCTGAACTTCAGTCCCAAACTAATCAGAAAATATAAAGATGGTAACTGCATATTAGTAAAATATTTCTTCACCAAACATAGGAGCTCCTAACTTTATAAAGCAAACCTTACTGGTAACAATGGAACACATACTTCCAGACACAATTATTATGGAAGATCTCAACACCCCACTCTCTGTAAGAGATTAATCATCAAAGCAAAAACTGAGCAGGGAAATTATGCATTTAAACAACACCACAGATCAACTGGAGAAAGTATTCCATCCTTCAGAGACAGAACACATATTCTCAGCCCCACATGGAAACTTTTCAAAAATAGATTATATTTCAGTTCACAAAAATGGTCTCAACAAATACAAACAAAAAATTGAAATCATTCCCTGTACCTTATTAGACCATAATGAAATACAACTAAAACCCAAAAGCAAGAAAAACTACAGAAATGTTACAAATACGTGGAGGTTAAATAACACACTTGTGAATGATCAATGTGTCATTGAAGAAATCAGAAAAGAAATTAAAAATTTCTTTCAGCCAGATAGTGATGAAAACACAACTTACCAGAATCAATGGAATACAGCAAAAGCAGTTCTAAGAGGGAAGTTCACTGCCATGAGTGATTTCATCAACAAGATGTTATTGTTGTTGTTAGGTGTCATTGAGTTATCTGACTCATAGGACCCTCATAGGGTTTTGTGTTTGTTTGTTTGCTTGTTTGTTTGTTTTTGTAGTACCAGGAATTGAACCCAGGACCTTGCACACGCTTTGGCAGGTGTTCTACCACTGAGCCACATCCCCAGCCCTCATAGGGTTTTCCATGGCTGACTGTGTCAGGATTGTCTAGGGAATGGATTGCCATGTCCTCCTCCCATTTTTGTGGTGCTGGGAATAGAACTTTGGACCTCAGAGACTGCAGAGCAGCACTCTACCAACTGAGCTAAATCCCAGCCATCAATAAGATAGGGGCTGGGATTTAGCTCAGTTGGTAGAGTGCTGCGCTGCAGTCTCTGAGGTCCTGAGTTCAATTCCCAGCACCGCAAAAATGGGAGAAGGACCTGGCAATCCACTCCCAAGGCAATCCCGAAACAGCCCTTGAAAACCCTATGAGGGTCGCTATGAGTCAGATACCAGCACCTAACAACAACAACAACAACAACAACAACAAGATAGAGAAGACCCAATTAAATAACTTAAGGACATACCTCAAGGCACTAGAAAGCCAACAACAAGCCAACCCCAAAAGGAGTATGCAGAAAGAAATAATTAAGATCAGGGCAAAAATCAACAAAATAGAGACTAAAAGGACAATACAAAAAACTACTAAAACAAAAAGCTGGTTCTTCAAAAAGATTAACAAAATTGACACTTTCTTAACCAGATTCACCAAAGGAAAAGAGAGAAAAGGCCCAAATTAATAAAGTCCAAGATGATAAAGGGAACATAACAATGGATACCAATGAAGTACGAAGATTATCAGAGATTACTTTGAGAAATTGTACTGCCCCAAAAAATGGAAATATAGAAGAAATGGACAAATTCTTCAACACTTATGACTTACTAAATCATGAGGACATAAAAAACTAAATCCTGAGGACATAAAAAAATTAAACAGACCTATTTCAGCTAAATCTTGAGGACATAAAAAAATTAAACAGACCTATTTCAGCCAATGAGATAGAAAGGCTAACAAAAAAATTGAAAAGAAAATTAAATTAAAAACCTCACAAAAAAGAAAAGCCCAGGTTCTGATGGTTTAACGTTAAATTCCATCAAACACTTAAAGAACAATTAGTATCTATCTTCCTCAAATTATTTCATAAAGTAGAAAAGGAAAGTATACTTTCAAATCCATTCTACAATGCCAGTATCACCCCAATATCAAAACCAGATAAGGACTCTAAAAAGAAAGAGAACTACAGACCAATTTCCCTGATGACTATTGATGCAAAAATCCTCAATAAAATTCTTGCAAACCAAATATAGCAACACATAAAAAAGATCATACATCGTAATCAGGTGGGCTTCATTCCATAGATACAAGGCTGGTTCAACATATATAAAACAATTAATGTAATCCAACATATCAAGAGACTCACAGACAAAAAATCACATGATAATCTAAATGGATGATGAGAAGGCCCTTGACAAAGTTCAACATCCCTTCATGATAAAAGTCATGAGAAAATTGGACATAGAAGGAACTTATCTCAATATCATAAAGGATATATATGGCAAACCTACAGCCAATATCACATTAAATGGGGAAAAATTAAAAGCATTCTCTCTAAGATCAGAAACAAGACAAGGATGTCCACTCTCTCTCTCCTCATATTCAATATTGTGACTAAAGTTCTAGCCAGAGCAATTGGGCAAGAGAAAGAAAAAAAAAATGAACACAAATTGGAAAAGAAGAGCTCAAACTATCTCTATTTATAGATGACATGATCCTATACCTAAAGGATCCTAAAAATTCCACCAGAAAATCTTAGTTCTAAGTTACTTCAGCAGAGTTGCAGGATACAAAATTAACACACAAAAATTAGTAAATTTCCTTTACAATAACAGTGAACCAGAAGACGATGAAATAAAAAATAATCCCACTCACAATAGCCCACCAAAAACTTAAATATTTAGTAATTAATATTACCAAAGACCCTAAAGACTTCTACAATGCAAACTTTAAAACACTGAAGAAAAACATCACAGAAGATACTAGAAGATGGAAGGACTTCCCTTGCTCATCGATAGGAAGAATTAGTATTGTAAAAATGGCTATATGCCAAAAGTAATTTACAAATTCAATGCAATCCCCATCAAAATTGCAATGAAATTTCAGAAATTCCAGAAATACAAAAAATAATCCTAAAATTTGTAAGGAAGCAAAAAAGACCACGTATAGCCAAAACAATACTAAGCAGCAAAAACAGTGCAGGAGGTATCACAATATCTGACTTCAAGCTGACTTCAAAGCCATAGTGGCAAAAATAACTTGGTATTGGCCCCCCAAAATAGGCATGAAGATCAGTCGGATAGAATTGAAAACTCAGAGATACGCCCACATAACTACAACTACCTATCTTTGACAAAGCAGTTAAAGATGTACATTGGAGAAAAGATAATCTCTTCAACAAATGGTGCTGGGAAAATTGGATATCCACTTGCAGAAGAAAGAAAATAGACTCATATCTCTCAATTTACATGAGAGTCAACTAAAAATGGATCTGAGACCTGAGTATAAAACTGGAAACCTTAAAACCACTAGAAGAAAATTAAGGGAACATGCTCCAACACATACGCATAGGCAAGTATTTCTTTAACAAGACTCCAATTACCCAGGAAACTGCACCAAGAATCAACAAATGGGATTACACAAAACTAAAAAGCTTCTGTACAGCAAAGGAAACAATTAATAGAGTAAAAAAAAAAAAAAAGCCCATAGAATGGGAGAAAATCTTTGCGCCCTACACATCTGAAAGAGGACTAATCTCTAGAATATGCAAAGAACCTAAGAAATCAAGCACCAGAATAAAAATTACCCAATAAAGAAGTGGGCACTGGAATTGAACAGACAGTTCTCAAAAGAAGAAATTCAAATAGCTATTAAGCACATGAAAAAATCCTCAATATCCTAGCCTTTGTTGTCATTAGATGTCATCCATTCAGGTCTGACTCATAGTGACCCTATGTATAACAGAATGAAACACTCCCCAATTCTGTGCCAGGCCCAGGATCTTTTTTATGTTTAATCTCATGGTTTCAGATACTAACTGTGTCAATCCATCTAGTTGAAGGTCTTCCTTTTCTTCGCTGACCCACCACTCTCCCAAACATGATGTCCTCCTTCAGGGATTTGTCCTCCCTTACATGTCCAAAATACATCAGACACAGTCTAGCCATCCTTGCTTCCAAGGAGCACTCTGGTTGCACTTCTTCTAGGATAGATATGTTGGTTGTTTTGGCAGTCCATGGTATATTCAATATTTGTCTCCAGCACCATAATTCAAAAGCATCAATTCTTTTCCTGTCTCCTTTATTCATTGTCCAACTTTCACAACAATACGAAAATACCATGGCACGAGTCAGACATACCTACTTCTTCAATGTGACATCTTTATTTTTCAACACTTTAAATAAATCTTTTGCAACAGTTTATCCCAATGTAATGGGTCTTTTGATTTATTGACTTGTTACTTCCATGAGTGTTGATTGTAGAACCAAGTAAAGTAAAATCTTGGACAACTTCAATCTTTTCTCCATTTATCATGAAGTTGCTTACTGACCCAGTTATAAGGATTTTTGTTTTGTTGATATTAAGATACAATCCATACTGAATGCTGTGTTCTTTGACCTTCATCAGTAAATGTTTCAAATCCTCTCCAACTTTCAGCAAGCAGAAGTGTGTCATCTGCATAATGCAAATTGTTAATGAGTCTTCCTCCAATCCTGATGCCACATTCTTCTTCCTAAAGCCCACCTTCCTGAGCTATTTGCTCAGCACAGAGATTGAAGAGGTATGGTGAAATGATACAGCTCTGACACACACCTTTCTTGACTTTAACTCAGGCAAAGTTTTTTTTTTCTTGTTCATACAACTGGTCCGTTTATAGGTTCCTCATGAGTACAAGTAAGCACTTTGGTATGCCCATTCTTCTCAACATCATTCATAGTTTGTTGTGATCCACATAGTGAAGTGCTTTTTCACAGTCAATAAAACATAGATAGATATCTTTTTGGTATTCTGTGCTTTTAGCAAATATCCATCTGACATCAGCAATGATGTCCCTGATTCCACATCCTCTTCTGAATCCAACTTGAATTGAGCAGCTCCCTGTCAACATAGTGCAGCAATCGTTTTTGAATGATCTTTAACAAAATTTTTCTTCTGTGAGGTATTAATGAGGAAATGCAAATCAAAACAGCACTGAGATTCCATCTCACTCTAGTAAGAATGGCCAAGATTAACAAAACAAATAATAACAAATGTTGACAAAAATGCAGAGAAAAACAAACATTTTTATGCTGCTGATGGGACTGTAAATTAGTTCAACCACTTTGGAAGTCAACATTCAAGTACCTTTGAAAGCTAAGAATAATACTACCATATGACCCGTGATACCACTTCTGGGAATATACTCAAAGGAAGATACATCATCATACCACAAGGACACCTACACTTCCATATTTAATGCAGTACTCTTCATAATTGCAAGGGTATGGAACCAACCAAGATGTCCATCAACAGAGGAGTGGATTAAAAATTGTGACATATACACACAATGGAATATTACTCAGCAGTAAAGAAGAATAATTCTATGTCATTTGCAGCAAAATAGATGGACTGGAGAGTATCATTTTAAGCAAATTAACCCAGACTCAAAAAGAGAAATGTCATATGTTTTCACATATATGTGAGATCTAAATATAATTTAAAGCAAAAAAATTCTACATATATAGATATATGAAAATGAATAATCACTTATCTAAGAATGGAAAATCCAAGTAGGTCTGATAAGAAGGGGGAGGGAATCAGTGGGTGGGAGTGGAGGTTGGAGAAGCAGGGAAGGAGAGGGGAAACAATGCAGAGGGTAAGGAGGGAGAAGAAAATCTCAAAATATAAGATGCAACTATATGAGTATATGAAAAGGGGAAAAGAGAAAAAAATCAATGAGAATATAACCCATGACTGTATACAATTCTCATTACATGTTAATTAAAATTTTATTTTTTTCTCTTGTAAAAAAAATAATAAATGGCTATATGACATTCTTTAAAAAAAAGAAATGAAATGAAAAATACAAAAGCAGACATGCAAAATGCAATAGATTTGAATTATAAAGTTAAGGAAATGCCCTGGAGTAAAGTTAAAAGCTAGAGAGCAAGTGATAGAAAGAGTTAGAATGTTAAAAGGGCACCATATCAATTAATGAGGAGTA
Source organism: Pedetes capensis (assembly GCA_007922755.1). Classification (NCBI taxonomy): domain Eukaryota; kingdom Metazoa; phylum Chordata; class Mammalia; order Rodentia; family Pedetidae; genus Pedetes; species Pedetes capensis. Next base: position 9,207 of record VMDO01042866.1, read on the forward strand.
GGAGGAGACATGGGCTGAGATTTAGCTCAGTTGGTAGAGCGCTGCGCTGCAGTCTCTGAGGTCCAGAGTTCAATTCTCAGCACCGCAAAAATGGGAGAGGGACCTGGCAATCCACTCCCCAGGCAATCCCAAAACAGTCTGCCATTGAAAACCCTATGAGGGTGGCTATGAGTTGGATACCGACTCGACGGCACCTAACAACAACAACAAGAAGGAGGAGACATATAAATAGACATAAAGAACGCTGCAATGAATGTGTTAGATGATGTAAAACTGGCTTCTTATGGGAAGGAAGAAATCCATTTTCATCTATACCAGACAAAATTAATTTGCATCTCTATAGAAAAAGAGCATTTGCCTTCCTGTCAGCTTACTGCAATTTATAGTTGTCAAATGGCTCAAAGACAATGAAAGCAAGAGACCCTTGGAATCAGATAACCCCAAATGTACACTAAATAAACCATCCCAAATTCTGTCTGTAGTGGTACACAGATGTTCAGCAATGCCCACAGCCTCATTGATGCCCCTATGTGATTCCTGACCTCCCACTCACGTGCACACATGCCATTGTTCATGCATCCTCACTGTTGGACCTGTCTGCTTTCTGATATCTATATCCATCTCCTCTCTCTTCACACACACCTAACTTCCCGGCCTACTTGTCCTCTCCCCTCTCTCTCTCAATCCCTAGGCAGGCAACCTGCTCACTCCAAGCCTATCTTCTCTGGCCCTCACTCTCTTTCTTTCAATTCTAAAATAAACCATCTTCTAAGTTCCCTTCTGGCTCCATTTGTGGTTTTTTTGTTTGTTTGTTTGTTTTGGTAGAAATTTTTAATGTACATCATAATGTGATTCATTTTGACATGCTTTTCACTGTGACATTTTCATATATGCATTTTGATAAACATTATTCATGTAGGTTACCCCTTACTCTCCCCTATGCTTCCCCCCCACACACCATTCCCATCTAAGTTTCCCATCTAAGTCTTCTCTATCTTTTACTTAGTAGTATTTTTCTATATGTCCTTGGGTTCCAGTTCTGTTTAAGATAGAAACTTT
>VMDO01042867.1:0-10265 GCA_007922755.1 Pedetes capensis
TTTCTTTTTTTTTTTTTTTTTTTTTTTTTTTTGGTGGTACTGGGGGTTGAACCCAGGGCCTTGCGCTTGCATGCTCTGCAAGTGCTGGACCACTGAGCTGCACCCCCAGCCCATTTTTTTTTAATGTTTGAGACAGGGTCTCACTAAGTTATGCAGACTGCCTCTGGTCTCAGGCCTTGGGTCTCAGACTTGGGATCCTCCTGCCTCTGCCTCCCAAGCCGCTGGGATGACAGGCGTGCGCCACTGTGCCTGGCTCTGAGTCAAACTCTAAAAAGTGTTTTTCCAGCTGGGCACCATGGCACATGCCTGTAATCTCAGCACTCAAGAGCCTGAGGCAAGAGAACCACAAGTTTGACGTCAGGATGGGCTGCATAACAAGTGTCAGGCCAGCCTGGGATACATAGTGAGACCTCGTCTCAGAACAAAACAACCTAAAACAAAACAGCACCAGCCAGCCAGACCCCCACGGAGTTCCAAAGACACCAACCCTGGTCAGTGCTGCTCCAGGCCCCGTTTTTCACAATCACCACACGCCGGGACTGGAGGGCACATGAGAAGGCAGGTGTCCCCAGCACTCCTTTGACAGGTAGCAACCCCAAAGTCCTCTGTGAGGAAGGCCCAGCGAGGCAAACTCCTGCTTTGCACCTGGCCCTGCACCTTACAGTGTGAACGAGGCAGACAGTCCCTGCGGCACTAAGTCAACGGTCCACTGCCTTTGACCCTCGTCTCCCTGGGAGATGCCCACTCTCGCCTGACGATGGAAAATTCATGCGGAGTCGAGAGTTGAAATAATTTCCTCCCAGGCAGCAGAACTGGGACGAGAGAGGAACTCTGCTGCCTGATTCCAGAATCCAGACTCATTCTGCTCTGCCAAGTGTGTCAGGACCAAGGCTACACACGGCAGTGAGGGCCAGGAGGGGGACCTAAGCTTTCTGACTTCTTCCATTGCCCCCGCCAGTGCCCTCCTAAGCCGGAAGTGCCATGTGTGACAATGCACGGAGCGAGAGGGCCACAGGCTCCCCTGCCATTGGCTGATGGAGGAAACAGAAAAACAAAAGCCCAAAGAACTTATCTCATTGTTTCAGAAAGGCCAGGCCCCTCTCCTTCCTTCAGGTGCCATATCCATGATAGTAACGTGGGTGCAACTATTCACGGCTCTTGTGAGCCTGCTGTGTGCAGGGCTCTGCTCCTGCTGCAGAGCATGGAGGTGCCCAGGACAGGCAGTAACTACCCTCATGGTGCTCACGCTCAAGGGGCAACATGCTGAGAGAACAGAGTAGGGGCTGTGTCTATCAGAGGGAGCTGGAAAAGGCACTAGAAAAGGCCTGGGCAAACCAGGTGTTGGCCAGGTACGGGCGGAAGAGAGAGTGGGGGGATCCAAAGGCAGAGGGAAAGCATTTGGGAGGGTCTGCAGGTAGATAGCATGGGAGAGGAGTTTTGTGTGTGTGTGTGTGTGTGGTACTGGGGGTTGAATCCACGGCCTCGCGCTTGCATGCTCTGCAAATGCTGGACCACTGAGCTGCACCCCCAGCCCATTTTTTTACTTTTTGAGACAGGGTCTCGCTAAGTTAGGCAGACTGCCTCTGGTCTCGAACTTGCCATCCTCCTGCCTCTGCCTCCCAAGCCGCTGGGATTACAGGCGTGCGCCACCACACCCGGCTGGGAGAGGAGTTTCAGCAATGGTGTGGCTCAGTCCAGGCCTGTGAGAGGGAGAGGACACAGAAGGCTTGGGGGGCGATTACTCCACTCTCTACAAAGTACCGGGGCTTCAGAGGGCAATGAGGAAGACTGTTCAAGACCACTGCTGGTTTTTACGCTACAGTGTGATATCATCAGATTTATTTGTGTATTAAAGGCCATGGCAAAGGGTAGTATGCCAGTGGGCCAGAGGGGGACAAGACTGGCCGGAGGGACTCCCGTTTAAAGCAGAAGTGATCCGGCCAAGAGAGCATGGCAGGATGCTCAAAGGTCCAAAAGAGATTTGTAATGGGCAAAGATTTAGGGAAAAAATAAAAATAAAAAGCATACATAAGCTGGGCATGATGGCACATGCCTGTAATTCCAGCACTTAGGAGGATAACGCCGGGAAGATCACGAGTTCGAGACCAACCCATGTTACATAATGAGTTCCAGCCCAACTTGGACTATATAGTGAGAGCCTGTCTCCAAAAAATTAAAAATTAAAAAGCAAAAACAGAATACAGTGGGAGGCTCTCTTTTACCATCATGGTTTCTTACATCCCCAGGCCCTTCTAACTACAGACTTCATCTCCTCCCTCTCCTGCTCTCAGGGAGGCCTGTGCTTCCTGTCACCTGGATATAATACCTTCTCCCATCCCATTCTACCTGTCTGGTTTTTCTGACTTTCTTCCCAGTGTTCTTATGCCTGCCCTAAGTTTTAGATAGGTCTGGGATTTAGCTCAGTTAGTAGAGCGCTGCACTGCAGTCTCTGACATCCCGAGTTCGATTCCCAGCACCACAAAAATGGGAGAAGGACCTGGCAATCCACTCCCAAGGCAATCCCGAAACAGCCATTGAAAACCCTATGAGGGTCGCTATGAGTCGGATACCGACTCGATGGCACCTAACAACAACAACAACAACAAGTTTTAGATAATGAAGCTAATTCCCCTTCCTTCTTGTATCATTGTCCTATTTTTCCATTAGATGATATCTCCCTGATGGGCAGGAAGCTTTACATCCCTGTACTTAAAAGATACATGTACCAGGCCCTGGTACATAAAAGATACATGCCCTGGTACATAAAAGATTTTGAGTACATTTGGTTGTCAACAGTGTGCATGCTCTCATTAGAGGTGCAGAACAGCCTGATCTGACTACTACAACATTTTACAAATGTTTACACTTATTGCGGTCAAATTTTTACACTGCAATCAACTACAATGCCCCACTGTAACTCAGTACTGCGAACACACATGTGCCACACAAATCTGAAAGGTTTCACAAAATAATACTTTCTGTATTTATAAAACACGTATTTTGATATTTGATTTTTAAATGGCCCTGACCTACTAAATTCATTTCATGATTTACTGAAAAGCACTGACTCATGAATGCACATATTTTGAATATGATTTGATGTGCTTCCTTGCATCTCTTTCTGGTTTGAACAACATCAACACCCTTGGAACAACACCTTTCCTAAAGACTTTTTTCGAACTGTTGAGTAATTTACCATGGCCACTTTCCAGGTTCTCTCATCTTTTCCAAACTGACTCTGGGAAGACCTTGTTGAATGCCAACAAATAGGGAATGACTTCCTGGCACCAATACTTCTAGCTCCAGCCTATCCCAGCTCTTGCCCTCCCTCCATCAGACGGGCTTTCCAAATGCCACAGCCTCACAGTCACCTACCTTTAGCAATCTTCCTATTCTGCCCTCAGATCATTCACTGCAGGACTACAAAGGAATCAGTCAGTTGGTCCCTCTGTGATCCAGTCAGATCTCTGTTGGACCAACCTGTGAGTGAGGCTTTTTTTTTTTTTTTTTTGGCCAAGGCCAGTTAGCAGAGCAGTGCTCTACCAAGTGAACTAAAACCCAGCCTGAGAGTGTAATAGGGAGGCTATTAATGGGTGAATTTAGGATAGAATTGGGTAGGGCAATGAGCCAGAATTAGTTTGAGACTGGACTGAGGGGACTCAGGGTGTGTGGGGAGGGGTCCTAACGTGACTATGGAATATCAGTGATATTGAGTGAGTGATGTTGGGTGAATGAGGTGAAGGAGAGACCAGTCATAACCTCACAAAACCCATCTTTCCCCTCCATCCCCATTAATGGGGGCTGAACCCAGGATTTTGCATATCCTTTGCAAGTGCTGTTTGCAAACACATTGGGCTGCACCCCAAGCTCCTTTTTTATTTTTTATTTTTATTTTTTATCTTGAGACAGAGTCTTGGTAAGTTACGCAGGCTGTCTTTGCCTTGAACTTGTGATCTGAATCGCTGGGATTGTTGTTGGGTGCCCTCGAGTCGGGTCCTATTCATAGCGACCCTATGTACAACAGAGAAAACATTCATTACCTGACACTGTGCCATGCCTGGCACTATTGTCAGTGCTTCTCTGCTATTCATGGGTTTTAGCTGATTGTTTGGGGAGTGGACTGCCGGATCCTTCTCTCAAGCCCACAGCACCTGGTGTTCCCAGGTGGTCTCCCATCCAAGTACTAACCAGGCTCGACCCTGCTTAGCTTCAGAGATCTGACGAGACAGATGCCAGGGTGATACCGCTGCAGACAGCCAAGAACGAGTTATGCCTGGTGAAAGTCGTCAACCCTAGGAACCACTTTTGATCGGCTCATTTTGAATCCTGGAAGCGCCACTAATTTTAACTATCGTCTCTGGACGATAACAACAATTTTTTGTCTAAATCGCCAGATCAATTCCCAGAAGGCAGAGGCGGGCGACCCTGGCGCCCTCTGCTGGGCAGAGCGGGCTGGGCGTGGCCACTGACCCCGAGTCCGCTCGGCCCCACTGACTCACACATCAAACAAGAGGGGCCTCCTGCTGACACCCGGGCCACGCTATAAATAATTGAAGCCAACTCCCCGGGGAGTGACAGTCCACTCCGGCCGAACTAGCCTACAGCTCCCAGAAGGCCTCGCGCGAGCCCGGGACTCCATCTCCCGGTGGGCTCCGCGCCCCGCCGGCCGGTCAATGGCCCGTGCTCCGAGTGGCTCTGTTCTTTTTTACCTGATGGCCGAGAATGACTGGAAGCGGAAGGACAGTAGCGACCTGCCTGGGACAGGGCCTCCCCGGATCCCGATCCGAAATAAGTGCACCAACATCTCGGGGCGAGAAGACAGGAGCAGCCGGCAACAACAATTTCACCCTCATCCCACTGAGTGCTCCATGTTGGTTATGGCCCCCTTCCCGACAGCCACCTCGCACCTCAGCGATGATTGGTGGAAAGGCACATCAATCTCGTTGCAAGCTGTGATTGGAGAAAACCTTGTCTGCCCGCCTCCTTCTGCAACTATAATTGATGTGGGACGCCTACCTGCCCGCCCTCGGCTGTGGGCGGGGCCGAGCAGGAATTGGTTTGGCTTCTTCCAGCCAGGGTGCCCTGGTTATTGCTCCGATGACGTTTGGAGGGTGTGTCGAGCTGGTCCTCTTTCCCCCAGATGTCCATAGTAACGCGTGGGCTGCTGACCTCGGGCCCTGTTCCTGCTGATATTTCAGACGGTCTCTAGATGTCTTTGGGTCTCCAGGGAGTGTACAGTGCTGGCTCTGGGGGACGAATGGGCAGAAATCGATGGGGGAACTTTTGAAAAACAAATAGGCGTGGTGTGCCACCGCCCCCATTTCCTGGCCGTGTCGTAACTCCCGGGACTGCAGCCACGTGCATTTGCGAAAAAGCTCCCCGGATGGTTCTGATTGTGTCGCCCTACTCCTCAGTTTTTGGGAATGACTAATATGGAAGTCCTGACGTTTATCAATGTGCAACCTCAAACCTGTCTCCACAAGTGCCTCTCTCAGCCGAGTCTGAATGACTTGCCTAAGGCTCCAAGCCAACAGCCAACACGCCTGCACCTCTGCTTAGTGCCTAGTCTTCCGTGTAATTATTTGTTTGCATAGCTGCCTCCGCTGGGTTGTGACTTCTTGGTGGGAGGGGCCCTGCCTCATTCATCCTGTTACCTTCTGCTCCACATGTCTGACAGGGAAAAGTGCCCTTTGTACCAATGTGACTTGAACTGAGGGTGTAATGTTGTTGTTGTTAGGTGCTGTCACGTCGTATCTGACTCATAGCGACCCTTATAGGGTTTTCCATGGCTGTTTCCGGATTGCCTCGGGAGTGGATTGTCACATCCTTCTCCCATTTTTGCAGTGCTGGGAGTCAAACCCTGGACCTCAGATACTGCAGAGCAGCGCTCTACCAACTGAGCTAAAACCCAGTCTGAGAGTGTAAGAGGGAGGCTATTAATGGGTGAATTTAGTGTAGAATTGATTAGGGCAACGAGCAAGAATTAGTTTGAAACTGGACTGAGGGGGCTCAGGGTGTGTGGGGAGGGGTCCTAACGTGACTATGAAATATCAGTGATATTGAGTGAGTGATGTCGGGTGAATGAGGTGGAGAGACCAGTCAAAACCTCACAAAACCCATCTTTCCCCTCCATCCCCATTAATGGGGGCTGAACCCAGGACTTTGCATATCCTTTGCAAGTGCTCTTTGCAAACACACCAGGCTGCACCCCAAGCTCCTTTTTTATTTATTTTTATTTCTTTTTATCTTGAGACAGCGTCTTGGTAAGTTACGCAGGCTGTCTTTGCCTTGAACTTGTGATCTGAATCGCTGGGGTTTAGAGGTGTGCGCCACTGTGCCCGGCCACAAAACCTGTCTTGACGGATGTCTCAGAAAGACCGTGGGAAACTCCTGTTCCCCTCTGCAACATGAGATTCTGTTTTGCCACCTGGAGAAGAGTTTTCACAGCTCTGCACTCTGCTCAGCCATCAGAGTATGCAAGTCCTGAGCTACTGTGACATTCCCTTCCCGGAAAGGAGGCACAAGAGAAAAGTAGGCAGTTTGGACTCCATTTGTGGGCAGGTCCCCGATTTCCTCCACAGTCCTCCAGGAAACTGTCCCGGAAGTACTGCGTTCCTCTCCATTTCTTGGATACGGTTCTCTACAAGAGTCCTTGGGCCTAAGCCCCGGAGGCCCTGCCACCTGCTGGCTGAGTCAGCATCTCAGGCATGGGCTTCAGTAGGACACCTGGTGACTCAGGGCCTCAAGTATGGCGTTTGGGCAAGCTACCAGACCAGCACCTGGGCCTCATCCTCCTTGATGAGGCAATAACAAGGAACTCAATCAGCCCATCCCTGGGTCCCCAAATGATTCTTCCCAAACCTGGACCCCTAAGTGTCCTCCTCTGTGGTTCAGCCCTGATGGTTCTCAGAGGGCCCCAGAAACCAGATCAGGACTTGAGGGGAGGGCATCAGGATTCAAGATGGTAAGGAGGTGGGCACAACAGAACTTCCAAGAAGCCCTATTTTTCTGCCTTAAGCTTCCCATATCACTTCTCCCATCCAAGGTAGCTTGTTTTCCTTCCTTTCCTTCCTTCTTTTCCTTGGTTTCCCCTCTCCTGGATGCCAAGTCAGACTGTCTCTCTTCTTCCCATCCTTAGCACTGTCAGATGAACAAAATATGCAGCCTTTGCTTTCCTTTTTGGTCTTAAAGCAGTTCCCTGTTGATCACTGGATGTAGGTGTGCAGAGCACAGGATAAGATTTTAAGAAATCAAAGGTTTAGCCGGGCGCGGTGGCGCACACCTATAATCCCAGCAGTTCACACCCGGGAGGCGGAGGCAGGAGGATCGCAAGTTCAAGACCAGAGGCAGTCAGTGTCACTTAGCGAGACCCTGTCTCAAATAAAGTAAAAAAAAAAAAATGGGCTGGGGGCGCAGCTCAGTGGTCCAGCTCTTGCAGAGCATGCAGGCGTGAGGCCCTGGGTTCAACCTCCAGTACCGCAAAAAAAAAAAAAAAAAAAAAAAAGAGGTGAAAGGTTTAACATCTTGACCCCAAGATCCTATTCTTCTTTAACGTGGTAGTCGCCAACATTTTTGGCACTGGGGACAAGTTTCATGAAAGATAGTTTTTCCATGGATTGGAGGCAGAGCTCAGAGGTAATAAGAGCAATGGGAAGAGGCTATAAAGACAGATGAAGTGTAGCGCATGCCTGTAATCCCAGCAGCTCGGAAGGCGGAGGTAGGAGGATCACAAGTTCGAGACCAGTTATGCAGTCTGCGTAATTTAGCAAGACCCTGTCTCAAAATGTAAAAAAAAAAAAAAGGGCTGGGGGCGCAGCTCAGTGGTCCAGCACTTGCAAAGCATGCAGGTGCAAGGCCCTGGGTTCAACCCCCAGAACCACCAAAAAAAAAAAAAAAAAAAAAAGACATGAAGTGATAGCTCATCTGCTGTGGTGGCCCTGTCCTGACAGTGGCACTGCTCTGTGGCCCCGGGGGTTGGGGACCCCTGCTATCACCAGATTTCGCTTTTTTTGCTTTTGTTATTTTGGCTGCTGCTCTCCCCTCTTTACTGCTAGTCCCCTCGAGGTCTGAAGATGGAGATGGTAAGTATCTCCTGTCCCAAAGAGCTTTTTGGTGCCTGCCTCCCAAGCTGGTGTCCCTCCCAGGCGTGGAGGCTGGGCCTTGACACGATTGGCCTCAGGTTGCCCTGCAAAGGGTATGAGTGATCACAGGTGACTGAGAGCTGGGACGCCTGAGGCCTGCCCAGCCTGAGTCACTGGGTGCTGTTGTTGTCATTACCCTTATTGAAGTCTCTGCTCAGCCCCACAGACGTCTGTGGGAACAGCGACAGCGACAGCCCCGTCCCTTCAACCTCTCTCGGGAGCAGCTACCGCCCTATGGTGAGCCGAACCGGGTGGGGGGGGCGCAGGGGCCGGCTGGGGCGGTGGGGAGACTTGGGGCCAGGCTCTGTGCCCCTGCTCCCCATGCCGTTGCCGCCACCTGCTCCTCCATGTCGGGGACCCAGGGGCGGGAGGCTCTCTGTCTTCTCTCTGTCCCCCGCCCCTCATACAAGAAGTTCCCCCTCCTCACTGTTCCCCACCATCTCGGGGCCCTCTTGCTTAGCGCTTCAGGGGACAGGGACTTCTCAGCCTCCACACGGTGCCCTGCCCACCCCAGCCACCCCTCCAACACGGGCAGCACGTGCAGGGACCCCCATCTCTGCTTCCCCCTCCTGGGGATCCCACTCCACTCCGCCCCTGGCCCCGGTCACTCCCCCCACTTCACTCCGGTGCCCCCAGGACCCTCCTGGGCTGCGGATAGGCCCTCTCATCCCAGAGCAGGATTACGAGCGGCTGGAGGACTGCGACCCCGAGGGGTCCCAAGACTCACCTCTCCATGGGGACGAGCAGCAGCCCCTGCTTCATGTGCCCGAAGGGCTCCGGGGTGAGTGTGGGGCTACGTGGGGGCATGGGGGGCAGGCGGAGAGGCCAAGGAACTCCTTGGCACAGCCCAGCCTGGGTCCCTGGCATTGGCTGAGGGTGTGGAGAAGTCATCATTCAGGTGATATGCCACATCCTGATGCTGGCCTTTCTGTGTCCAGGCTCCTGGCATCACATCCAGAATTTGGACAGCTTCTTCACCAAGATATCCTTTATGCTCAGCAGGCAGAGGTGGCATGGGAGGGCCACCTGGCAGCTGGCATATTCTTGGCAGAGAGACTCCATGAGTGGGCTGGGGGTGGGTGCAGGGGAGGGAGGCCTCCTAGGGAAAGGCCAGCTGTGCCCCAGGCTTATTTCTTGACCTGTGGGCCACATCTACAGCTACCACCAGCGGAGCGGCTTTGCCTGTATCCTGCTAGAGGATGTCTTCCGGCTGGGGTGAGCAGTTGATCCCCGCCCCGAGCTGGGTCCTCTCACCTGGCTTCCGGAATAGCACCTGCTGCTTCTAGCCCATCCAGGGCTTCCCCAAGGCAGCCTGGGGCTCTGCAGGGTTGGGGACAGCGCTGGGCTGGGCTGGGGGGCCAGGGCTCATGTGGTCGTCAGGCCTGATCACTGCTGGGTCCTCGCGCCCCCTCCGCAGACAATTCATTTTCATCGTCGCCTTCACAACATTCCTCCTTCGGTGTGTGGATTACAACATCCTCTTCGCCAACCAGCCAAATAACCATACGAGACCTGGACCATTCCACAGAAAAGTGACCTTATTGGATGCCATCCTGCCTTCGGCCCAGTGTACAGAGAGGTGAGGGATAGCCTGCTAGGGTCCCCCAGATTAAGCTCATGGCAGGGCAGCAGACAGGAGCCCCCCTCCCTGACTCTTTGGTCTAGATCAGCTCTCAAAGTTTTTTTGCCTCAGGACTTAAAATGTATCCGGTGTAGTTTAAAATATGCTTCCGGTTGACTGAGATCCCCAAAGAGCCTTTGTTTATGAGAGTTATGTTTACCTCTGGGCGTGGCGACACATACCTGTAATCCCAGCCAATCAGAGGCAGAGGTATGAGGAGCTTAAGTTTGAGGCCAGAGAGTCATGTGTGTGTATATTGACCTTATTAGAAGTTCAAGGTGAGGCCAACTAACTTTCTTTCTTTCTTTCTTTCTTTCTTTCTTTCCTTCTTCTTTTCTTTCTTTTTCTTTCCTTCCTTCTTTTCTTTTTCTTTCTTCCTTCCTTCTTTCTTTCCTTCCTTCCTTCTTTTCTTTCTTTTTCTTTCTTTCTCTTTCTTTTTCTTTCCTTCATCCCTACTTCTTTCCTTTCCCTCCCTCCCTCCCTCCCTCCCTCCCTCCCTCCCT
>VMDO01042868.1:0-10263 GCA_007922755.1 Pedetes capensis
CATATATATAGATTTTTATTCTTATATAAAAATCCATATATAGAGAGACATTTAAATGATTCCTCTACATATAGAGACATTTAAATGATTCCCCATCCTTTGCTATTCCAAACAGTGCAAAGAGGAATGATTCTTTCACAATTCATTTTGCTCCTATACAAGTATCTGCAGGTCACTTGTGAGAGCCAGTCCCTGCTACTAGTGCATTGCTTCTCATATACCAAGTTATAGATGCTTCAGCCAAGTTGTAGTTCATAGTTCAAAAGCCTTCAAGGACTCCCCCTTGGTAATAAATCTGTCTCTGCCCTGTCAGCAACTGAACAGACAGGAACATCCAGTAGAAGTTCCCTGTTGGACTCTGTGTTCTAGCTAAGTGGTTCTACTGGCCAGGCCCCTAACATATCACATGCCTCTTGGTCCCTTTTGCTTTGCACAGTGTACCTTCCCTTTATTCTCTCTCTGCCTTCCAAACTTCTTGCATCCTTTGGGACAGCTCATATATCACCACATCCATATAGCTTCCAGGCTGGGATTTAGCTCAGTTGGTAGAGCGCTGTGCTGCAGTCTCTGGGGTCCCGAGCTCAACTACCAGCACTGCAAAAATGGGAGAAGGACATGGCAATCCACTCCCAAGGCAATCCCGAAACAGTCAGCCATTGAAAACCCTATGAGGATCGCTATGAGTCAGATACCGACTTAACAGCACCTAACAACAACAACAACAATATAGCTTCCTCGATTTGTCCTCCCATCTGCTAAAAATACTCTCACCTTCCACTCAGCACGCTCACAGGGCAAATATGTACATATATTTGTACTGTGATCATATTATAATATCTGTAATTCTCTTAAGCTACAACCAAACACAAGGATGGTGCCTTGTTTTGATTTCTTATTCCCCAAAAGTTTCTTAGCACAGCATCTTGCATTTATTGACGAATGAAAAAGCACTTATCGATTCCATTCTTGTTTGACATGATGAATTGAGGGAATACTTAATTTTAATGCAGAAATCACCTCTGTCCCTGTGCATTCTAGCAATTTTTAAAATTAAAAATGCTTTTTCTCTCCCTCTTAGGAATGTATTTAAGAGCCTACAGCCATAAACTCTTGCATTGCCAATGACTGCTTCTGTGACATCCTGGAAGCAAGGGTGCCATTCCACTCCATATTTATTGTGTTGCCAGTTAAAAGCATTGGCAGCAGCAATATGCAGTCCCTATTATAGCACCACAAGACCTTGCTAGCAATTTGGATCCAGGTGTCCCTTTTTATTGTCTATTTTTATTTTGAGAAAGAGATTACTTTGCTGTAGTGTTCAACTATAAATTACAAAATGGTGAGTCAGCTTATTAATAGAATCTAGTCTCTCCAGTGCAGTTTTGACTACAGTGTCTGTAGAGGGCAGAGCAGTAAACTATGCATTTGGGAATAGGATGGATCCAGGGTACCCTGTATTCAGTCTGGGATGTCACTGAGGCTTGGCTGTCCCTGTGGTGATGCTTTCTCTTTCTTGGGCTACTAGGTTTTTGAAGAACCGTCCATCAGTCTTTTTGCACTGGAACATTGTGAGGGAAGAGAGTTACATCTTGAAGAGGCTGTGAATTCTGTTTTGAACAAGGATCTGCACTTCTATACCCAGTCTGTATGGATAAAAAGTGGGCTGTAAGTATGGAGGAAGGGCTTGGCTCGGTTTGATCACTGTTTTATGAGTTATATGCTTGCTCTTTATCTCCCCATTGCTGTTATTTTGATTGGATGCTGTTCTTACTCCTTTTTCTCTTAAAGTAGTGATAGTAGTTTCTGTTTAAATAAGAGAAAACTGAACCATGCCCAGTATATAGCACCATGAAGGGCCTGGAGAAGAGCTCTTTGTGGGGAGAAGGGCTGTCACCTCATCAGAGCATGTTGCCACAGACTAGTTCAACCAGAACATCTTCCCTGGTTGAGCCCACTTTCCTTTCAGGAGAAATTTCATTAAGTCAACAGTGTTCACCCTGAGCACCATTGCCCATGTAAGGCAATGATTATTTCCAAGTCTAAGACTGTTCTGTTGTGTTTTGATCTGAAGGGTGGCTTTTTCCTAGAACAGTTCTCTCCAGGGTCATCATATTCATGTGCAATGCATTGGCCGATCGAGCCTGCTCACCAGTGTTTCTGTTCCTTTAGGTTATTGGTCAGGGTGAAGCCAGGTCATCTGGGATCTTGTGCTTGTACAATTTGGGAAGCTGTCTTTAGGAAAAGAAATTCAAAATTATTAATATAGACACTAGGTATGTCCTTGAGTATTTATAACAAAAATTGTGAGAGGCCTGCAAGTGAGAGGCCCTGAAGTTAAGGCTGTATTTGCTTCCTGGAAAATCTGCCTCTGGGGCCATTTCTGAAGAATTTGACATACAAGCCAGCTCCTACTCCTGCACTGTTGGTGTTTTCTTTTTTTTAAACAAAAGTCAACCAATAAAAACACACATAGCTCTTTATGGTTAATATAAAAATGGCTGTTTTTATTTCTTGTGGCTTCTAAACTGTGTGGTAACCAATTCTGCTTAAATATCTGGAGAAAATCTACATGAAAGCCAAGAGGATACATTGAAAATTAAGTCAGCCATCAGGATAAATGGCTTTTATATTGTCCACATATATAAGAGGTTAAATTTTCTTCTGCCAGGCATTTCACATGGTTTGTTGTGTTGTTGTTGTTAGGTGCTGTCAAGTCGGTATCCGACTCAGCGACCCACATAGGGTTTTCAATGGCTGAGTGCTTCGGGATTGCCTTGGGAGTGGATTACCAGGCCCTTCTCCCATTTTTTCGGTGCTGGGAATTGAACTTGGGGCCTCAGAGACTGCAGCGCAGTGCTCTGCCCACTGAGCTAAATCCCAGCCCTCACATGGTTTGGTGTTTACTAAAATAAGTTTATTGACTCTAAGCATAAGATTCTAGAATATTAATTATCAATTAGCTAAATCTGTTTGAACTTCACATCTCTGTGATAGAAGACTTTCACATCGCCTTTGTACTTTTTTTTCATATTCCTGGGTTAAACTGGTATCTGACTCACCACTGAAAAGTTTCCCCTTCTTATTTTTACTCTTTTCCAGAAATCCAGTGCTATTTTACCTTGACATTCGAATAGTGAAGTGTATTTAAAAACTTACCTAGGCTACACAGAGCTTACAGGATACCAGTTAGTGCAGAGCCACCAACCCTCGGTGATGAGTTGTAATTTTTTTAATCTCCACATTTTATCCTATCTTAGATCTATGATGATAATGAGGGCCGTGCTTTAATGCATCATTCCACCTGGGGAATTCATTAAGATTAATGTATAGCTAGGTACAGTTACTTAAAATCTTACCTGATTTTATAAACTGAAATTTCTTGCTCATTTAGAGAATTTGTGGAGTGATGGCTAAGTCTCTCTGGTCAGCTGAGCTGCCTTTGCACCACCTGGCACTTTAGGTTTCTTCAGGCAAAAAGAGGTTAAGGGAGGGTCCTCACCCTTGTTCACCTATCCTCCACAATCTGGCCAAGTCTGATCTCAGTGAAAGGAAACAGGGTGGACTTTTTCCAGGTGTAGTCAGCTTGGGTCAGTTATGTCTACTCAGGTCTTCATTGTTTTCATACATCAAGCTTTACTCAGTTCCACCCTTCTGCACACAGTGGCTTTAGGCACCAGTCAGTGACTTTTCCTACTCTAACTAAGGTACAAGTGCCTAAGATATAAACACCCTTTGCGCATTCAAGTTTTTATCTGAAAAACTACAAGACTGAAGCCATAGCAGAGCCCCAATAGCTCCCTATGGCTGTAATGAATACCTGAGATAACTGATGTAGAACAGGTTTATTTTGGCTCCTGGTTCTGGAGGTTCTGTCCAAGGTCCATGGCCCTCCTGCTTTAGGCCTCTCGGCGCAGAGCAAAGCTGCCTGTGTTATGAACTCAAAAGCAGAAGGAAGCGCCCGCGTTCCCACAGTCCCCTGTGAGGTAATGCTTTCATCGACCCAAGGACCTTCCACTAGGCTCTACCTCCCGAAGGTTCTGCCACCTCCCAGGAGAGCCAGCCGATAGATAGCATGTGGGCCTCAGGAGGACACTCATCCAAACCCTAGCAAGCCTAAACTCTGCACGAACCTATTCCTGGGCACTAGTCCCTCCCACTGCAGGCAGCCTTCCTGGTGCTGGTGCTCTGCACTTCATCTCCAAGGCTGTGCAGTCCTTCTCTAAGCCAGGGCAACCCTGACTGCAACTAAAGGGCACCATGTGTAGGCCAAGCAAGGCAGCCACCCAGTCCTCTACTCGCTTTCCCCAAGCACAATTGGCCTTGCCCTTGAGTCTGACTGAACATTTCATGTCTTTATGACAACCCTAGCTTCTCCTTCTGAGTTGTCCAGCTTGGTAACCACTTAAAGCAGGCCTCAGCCAACTTTTTCACCAAGAGCCAGTGTTTTGGGTTTGTGGGCCATTTCTCTCTCCTACCACGCCTCAACCTACCATAGAAGCCAGACTCAGATATAAACATTATATAAACATTGCACATTTTCTGATATGTGAAATATATATATACACATATACACAATATTAAAATATATAGGTGAAAGGGTAGAATTCTGTTAGGATAATTACCATATATTCTCTAATCTGCACACTTCCAACAGTTTTAGAGGGCAGCAAAATCAGATATGAATTAGAATCACTAAGTACTGGATTTGTGGGGTTTAAGTAGTCCTGGGTGGCCTTGGGAAATTGTGGATGTAGTCGGAAGAGAAGATATATCTGGAGATGTTGTGGCTACCCTGAGAGGACCTGAAGTACATGTGACAATGACCTAAGGGTGGGAGAGTATTTTTCTACTCAGTGATAGTGCATTGTAATGATTTATTTTTGAATGTGAAAATGCTATGAAAAAAGTCTTACTGTTATCAAAGTAATTCAGGATTTCAGAGCTGGGGGTATCCAAAGTAAGGGGTCCAGCATCCTAATTGGAATTCAGATCTTCTGACCACAGTGAAATAAATGGGCTTTTCCCAAGGTCTCCTACTTTTTCTATTAGGGAACAATGGCTGTTGTATTTTTTAAAAAACTGACTAGTTGTGAAGAATGAACACTGTAAGTATAACAGGAGGTGTTTTGATGAGACACTTTTTTGTTCGGCAGTGCCCCACCTTTTCTTTCTGGCTTTCTTGTAGATGGATAGCCTATGAAGGATCCAATTTCTTAGGAAGACAAATCCTACTTGAGCCTGATGAGATCCCAAACTGGACAGCATTCAGTGGATGGAAAACAATTGGTTCCCTCCGTCCTATGAAACAGGTTAGGAGCAAAGAACCGCAAGATCCAAAATAGCTTGATTTTCTAGGAGAAATGTCACAGCTTCTGAAATACCAGTTGGTTGGGTTTACCACTGAAGTAGTGGGCGGGTGAATGTGGATTGGTATGCAAGAGTCTTTATGGATTTTAGCCTATACATAACATTGTGTCTAAATTCAACATTGGATTTTAGCTTTGAGTCCAACATTTTATTGGCCATATTCACTTTTCATGGAAAAATTTGGTACTGTAAGATCAAACAATGGAAACAAATGAGCTTTGTTATATTAGTTTTACTTGCTTAGAATTGGGATTCTTTCCCCCTGCTTATGTAATCCTCAGGTGGGATCCTGGAAGGTTAATTAAAATGGTATTTATCGCACACCTACTGCTTGTCAGTCTTCTGCTCAGTAGCTTCCTACTGCACTCAGGGTACAACCTGTGCTCCCCAGCATGGCCTGTGCTCTGACTCCCCCTGCTTCTCTTCGCTCGCTGATCTCCTCTTCACTCACATGGCTGGGTCACACGCACCAAAGTGGAAAGTGAGCCAGGTGCCATGGTGCACACCTGTAATCTCAATGATTCCAGAGGCGGAGGCAGGCAGATCACGAGTTCAAGGCCAGAGGCAGCCTGCGTAATTTAGCAAGACCCTGACTCAAAACAAACAACACAAAAAAATTTAAAACGGGCTAGAGATACAGCTTAGTGGTAGAGAGCATTTGTAAAGTATGCATGAGGGCCCAGGTTCAGCCCAAGTACCTAAAAAGAAAAGTGAAGAGTGCTTTCCCACCTAGGCTATAAACAAGTCTGTGCCCTCTATGTAGAATGGTCTTCCTACTTATTGCCTGCTACTACTTAACTTGGGAGGACATGGCAATCTGTTCCTGAAGCAATCCCCAGTCAGCCAGCCATTGAAAACCCTGTGAGGGTCGCTATGAGTCAGAACCCAACTCCAAAGCACCTGACATCAACAACAGTACTCAATTGTCCCTCTGAATTCAATGGAAGTGTCAGGTCCTCACAGATGCCTCCTCACCTTCTCTCTTAGTCTAAATGACATCTGAAAAGATCTTTTTATTCTACAAGACATTGTATGGAGTTTATAACCATGTGAGTGGTTGAACTGATCTCTTTCCCACTCTACTGAAGACCCCATCAAGAAGCAGCTGTGCATATTTTGGTTATGCTGTATCCCTAGTGCCTGGCACAATGTCTGGCACCTTGTAGGAGCTCAGGAACTATTTTTTCAATAAAAGACATGTATAATGGAAGACATAAGGATAGACATGATTTCTGCCTAGGAGAGCTTTACAGTTTCATTGGGTGAAACATGTCCAACTCACAGCAATAACATACAATGCAAAACAACATATGAGCATCAAGAAACCCCAGACAGTGTCTGGTTCTGAGAAGGGAAGTGCCACGTGTGTCTGCCTAGTGGGGTTTTTTTAGAAGGTGGAGAACCCATGAAAGGCTGTCAAGGGTGTGATGGTCAGTGGACACGGATTCTGTAACTCTGATCTCTCTTTTGAAAAAGAAAAGCTTAAGCTGCTAACAGTCCCTTCAAACTGACAATAGTCCTTTGAGGGAGGAATTATTACTTTCGTTTTCTAGTTAGAAAAATAAGGCTCAGAGATGTAAAGCACACTGACAAAAGCAGTCCAAGTGTTAGAACTAAGATTTGAACCCACATCTATTATGTTGTAAAATCTGGGTTCTTAAGCAACTACACTGTAGTTTTCTCCAAAGTCAGCATTTGCAGAGGACCACCATATATTTCAGACAGCAAGGTGAGGGAAGCCTACTGGATACAAGCCTGGGCTCTGATGCCCCTGGCCTGACACAGTAAGTGTTAAATAAAGATTTAACTTAATTGGTTGTCTTTTGCTGTCACCTTTACACACACACATACACACCCCAGGGCTCATTTCTACCACTCTTGGGTTCTTTTGACTCAAATTCTAGCTCTACCATCTGTAAACAGTGGGACTTTGGTAAGTCATTTCTTGGCATCTCAGGTTCCTCATTGGTAAAACAGTGATCATGCTAATTATACCTTGTCATGAAAATTAAATAATATACATCTGGCTCAGATTAGTATAGTAATACATTTACTTTGAAAGTTTATTATTCACATGTCCCTTGAGAGAAAGCCAGGTGCTTTTTTTTTTTTTTTTTTTTTTTTGTAATACTTGGGGGTTGAACCTAGGGTCTTGCCCTACCACTGGGCTGCACCCCAGCCCATTTTTTTAAAAAAATTTGAGTCAGGTCTTGCTAAGTTACACAGGCCCCCTCTGGCGTGGAACTTGTGAACTTCCTCCCTCGGCCTCCCAAGTCCCTGGGATTACAGGGGCTCACCACCATGCCTGGCTCAGAGCTGCTCTTCAGAGGGATGCCAAGGCATTAGTGGGTTTTCTGGCACAGAGTATGCAGTATGGGATCTCATGACCTGTGCATCTCACTTATTTCTCACTCCCCAACCATGGGATAGTAATTTCAAGCAAGATTGAAGTGGGGATTCAGTTTAGCTTTTACTGCCTACCTGATGTTTCTATAACTTTAGTAACCAAGCTTGACACTGAGATTATTTTCCTCTATTTTTTTCCTTCTGGTCTGGAGTTCAAACCCAGAACCTCATGAAGGCCATTTAGCTACATCCCAGCCCTGTTCTTCTCACTTTTTAATGGAGGCTTCCTGTCCTATGGAGGTACCTTTCCATTGTTCAGGGTCCTGGGATAAAGAATAATGAGAACAAATTAATAGCCTCTAATTTGACAAGCAAATTTTCTGACAACCAAAATATGTTCCTATTCTGATTAAACATCCACTTTGATAATAATGTTTTACTAGATTATTATCCCTATATATTTTGGCTATTAGCTTTGAAACCCAGCAAAGAATTCTAGGTTTCTAAAATAGTAGTTTCTGGGTTGTACGTAACTTTTTGGTAAAGGTATTGGTACTGCTTTAGTTCATGTTCTTGTTTAAACACTCTCTAAGGTTGGGAATTCGGACACCACTAAGGTACTTAATAATGCTTATCAGTGGTTTTAAGTGTAATTATAGGGGAGTCAGACTCCAAATGTGTAATAAGGGTAATCAGTACCTTGATTTGATTAAAACTGTGAGGTTTGGTCCTGAAGTAATTGGAATTCTGTCATCTGTGAAAGTCATACTGCTTTCTTATATGTACAAGGTAATGGAACTGTAATAAAGATACACTGAAGCTTCAAAAATTAATAATAGTTACAGTGGGAGCCCAAGTTGAATTATAGATATTTAAGTGCATTAGTTGTAATATGTGGATGTAGTGTATCACATTTAAAGCTTTTTTCCAAGTAGAGGTCTTGATCAGCTGCTTTAAAATGACCAGATAATTTTCTCTTTTATTTGCTAATCTAAATAAAAGCTCAAAATGTTTATTTCCTTAGGAATGCAAAACAGGATAGCAATTTACCAAAATCCACTGCTTCGTGGTGATGTAGCATAAGTTTCAAAATATTCATTGGTGGTCTTACCATAATACTACGTTGCATTTACCTAGCTCACACTTAGCTTTCTCGGAGAGTAAGTACTTTGTTATTAAGTAGAAAGACCATTTTATTATTACTTAGCCAAGTTTCTAATTGGAGGATGGATGCCTGCACTCTACCAGAGGAGGAGATACTGGCATCCTGGAATCCTGGGGCTAAAGGAAAGGTTTCTGCTGAGCTTCGGTCATATGCCATACCCTTTCATTGTCTTACACTGACTGACACCCTTGGAACCAGTCTCTTATCTCTTTTAAGAGTAACTAGTACATTGCTCCATTAAGAGTATCCTGTTTAAGAGTAAGGGTTTCAGTGCAGAGAGATCAAGCTCCACATCTGTGTTAACCTTATTTG
This sequence comes from Pedetes capensis, assembly GCA_007922755.1. Lineage (NCBI taxonomy): Eukaryota > Metazoa > Chordata > Mammalia > Rodentia > Pedetidae > Pedetes > Pedetes capensis. Next base: position 9,191 of record VMDO01042868.1, read on the forward strand.
TAAAACCAGGGCCATAATTCTACTTCTGAAACAGTTCTGTTTATTCCGACAAATAGCATATGGTACACAAAGCATTCAGCACTCTGCTTGACATATACCAAGAGCTCAATAAATATTTGCTATTATCCTTAGTGGCAAGTCCAATTTTATCTATCTATCTATCTATCTATCTATCTATCTATTTTTGCGGTGCTGGAGATCAGCACCATTGCATGCTAAGCAAGCACTCTACCAACTGAGCAAAGCATCAGCCCATTGGATTTATTTTAAAATTTGCTATATACCAGTATATTCCAGGCAAAAGAGTGAAGTCTTTTGTTAACCTGATTTTTTAATACGGATATAGTGATTAAACATACATGGTGTCTTCTTTTGCAAAAAGGTAAAAGGTCCCAGGTAAACAGAAATTATCACACCTACTATGTGCCTGAGGTGTCCAGCTTTTTTAGGACCTTCCATGGTAGCCATATGGCATTTAATCAGAGATTATGACAATATATCTGACTACTCTACTACGCAAAAGCATTTGATTGTGTGGATCACAACAAATTATGGATAACACTTTGGAAAATGGGAATACCAGAATACCTAATTGTGCTCATGAGAAATCTGTACATGAACCAGGAGGCAGTTGTTCGAATAGAATAAGGAAACACTGAGTGGTTTAAAGTTGAGAAAGGTGTGCGTCAGGGCTGTATACTTTCACCCTATCTCTTCAATTTATACGCTGAGCAAACAATCCGAGAAGCTGGACTTTATGAGGAAGAACGCGCATCAAGATTGGAGGAAGACTCATTAACAGCCTGCGTTATGCAGATAACACAACTTTGCTTGCTGAAAGTGAAGAGGATTTAAAACATTTACTGATGAAGACCAAAGATCATAGCCTTCAATATGGGTTACGACTAAACATCAACAAAACAAAAATCCTTACGACTGGGTCAGCACGCAACTTCACATTAAATGGAGAAAAGATTGAGGTTGTCCAAGATTTTACTTTGCTTGGCTCTATAATCAACACCCGTGGAAGCAGCAGCCAAGAAATCCAAAGACGCATTGCTCTAGGAAAAGCT
>VMDO01042869.1:0-10264 GCA_007922755.1 Pedetes capensis
AACCTCAGGTTTCTATACATTTTAAATGGGGTGATACTCCCCACCTGGGTAGTGAAGATTAAATGTGATCATGCATATGAGAAGATTAACAGTACTTGGCATATAGTTAGGATTTGGTCATTGTCAGAAATTAACATAGTTGATTTTAGTTGATAGCCACTCAGTCTTTCCAGTTCCTAAGGCCAGAAACTTTGGAGTCTCCCTGGACTGCTCTCATATCTGGTTGTTGTTGTTAGGTGCCGTCGCCAGAAACTTTGGAGTCACCCTGGACTGCTCTCATATCTGGTTGTTGTTGTTAGGTGCCGTCGAGTCTGTATCCGACTCATAGCGACCCCCTGTTCAACAGGGGAAACACTATCGTCAGTGCTTCTCTGCTATTCATAGGGTTTTCGATGGCAGATTGATTTTTTGGAGGGGGTTACCACGTACATTAGCAAATTCTGTTAGCTCTTTTTTCAAAATATATCCAGAGTCTGACCACTTCTCATGTCCTCCATTATTACATTGGTGATTCAAACCCATTTCTCTTGCCTTGATTATTAAAATGGATTTTTGACTGGCTTCCACTGTATATTATCCCTCTCCTCTCAGTGCAGTAACTCTTTTGAAAGATTCAAGTCACTCCTCAGCTCAAAAACCCTCTAGTGAGTCCCCCATTTAAATATAAGTTTAAAAGTGTAGAACCAGCTCCATAGCCCCTTGCCACCTTCTCGTTATTACTATAATGACATCTTCTGTCTCTTTACAAACCACACTCTAATAATTAGCTTAGCTGCCCCTTGCATCCCAAGGCCTTTGTGTTTGTTCTACCTTTATCAAGAATATTCTTCCTGCTGGGCGTGGTGGCGCACGCCTGTAATTCCAGCGGCTCGGGAGACGGAGGCAGGAGGATCGCAAGTTGGAGACCAGAGGCAGTCTGCGTAATTTAGCGAGACCCTGTCTCAAAAAGTAAAAAAAACGGGCTGAGGTGCAGCTCAGTGGTCCAGCACTTGCAGAGCATGCAGGCGCGAGGCCCTGGGTTCAACCCCCAGTACCGCAAAAAGAAAAAGAATATTCTCCTCTTTCCTCTGTATATCTGCATGACTTGTTCTTTTACATCCCCATCTCTCTCTGTCTATATATAAGTGTGTGTGTGTGTGTGTGTGTGTGTATATATGTATGAATAAAACAAAAAAGAAACAAAATCCCTCAGAACTCAAAATGCTTGATGTGTGCTAAGAATTTTATAGATAATAACTCGTTCTTCATAACTTTCTGAGATAGCATATGATTATCCTTGTTTTACAGACAAAAAAAACTAAGGCAAAGAGACTTCAATAACTTGCCCAAATTCCTCTTTTTTTTATTGGAAATTTTTAATGTACACCTTAATGTGGTTCATTCTGACATGCTTTTCATTGTGGCATTTCCATATACGCATTTTGATGTACATTATTCATATAGGTGCCCCTTATCCTCCCCAAATTCCTCTTATAGTATGCTGTAGAGCTATGATTCAAACTGTGTCTTTCAGGTGTTTTCTAAAATTTCAACTTTTCATTGAAACCCTAAACACCCTATTCAAAATTATAAACCATTTTCTTGACATAACCCTTTATTCCGCTTTATATTCTCCTAGTAATTATTACCTTCTTGTGTATTATGTAATTTCCTAATTTTTTATATTTTTTCATCTCTCTATAAATTAGAATGTAACTCCATGGAGACGTGGATGTTGACTTTTTCATCACTGTATAGCTAACACCCAGAACAGAATCTAGCATGTAGATGGTTGTTGTTAGGTGCTGTTGAGGCAGTCCAACTCATAGTAACCCTGTGTACAACAGACAAAACACTACCTGATACTGTACCATGCCTAGCACTATTGTCAGTTCTTCTCTGCCATTCATAGGGTTTTCAGTGGCTGATTGTTTTGGGACTGGGCTGTCAGGTCTTTCTCCCAAGCCCACAGCACCTGGTATTCCCAGGCAGTGTCTCCTCCAAGTACTAACTAGGCCTAACCCTGCTTAAATACTGAGATCTAGTGAGATCGGACACCAGTGTGATACAGCTGTGGGCTAGCATGTAGGTGAGGGGTAATAAATATTTGGTTTTGATTGTCCTTAATTTGAAAAGAACTTAGTTTAGCAAAGTTCTGATAGTAATAAACAGGGACTTTGCCACAAATGCCATGTGGTAGTTGGGCAATTAGAATACACTCAGCTGGGCTGGGCGCAGTGGCACACGCCTGTGATCCCAACAACTGGGGAGGCGGAGGCAGCAGGAGAATCGCAAATTCAAGACCAGAGGCAGTCTGAATAATTTATCGAGACCCTGTTTCAAAAAGTAAAAAAATGGACAGAGGGTGCAGTTCATTGGTACAGCATTTGCAAAGCATGCAAGTGTGAGGCCCGCCCTAGGTTCAAACCCCCAGTACTGCAAAAAAAAAAAAAAAAGAAAAAAAAAATACCCTCAGCTGCATGATGTAGGGTGGAGAGGATTTTTTGTAGGTCAGATTTTTCAGTAGAGATTATACCTTTTTGAGACAAAGTATTTTGTCCTTCTATATATCAAAGCACCTATGTAGATGAAATTATACTCAGAGGTTACTTAGTGAACATGAGATTAGATTAAATGGATAGTTTTGAGGGCTGATAGATTCATATTTACAAAAACTTACCAATACCAAGCCTTCACATTCTGTCAGCTTGTCATACTATGGGGGCTTATGTGTTGCTGTGATGCTGAAAGCTATGCCACAGGTATCTAAGGTACCTGCAGGGCCATCCACGATGGACAGGTTTCATCTGAGCTTCCAGACTGACAGACTTGGGGAAGGTTCCGGCAGCCCGCTCCTGAAACAATTAGTCATTGAAAACCGCATGAATAGCAGAGAAGCACTGTCAAATATAGTGCTGGAAAATGAGCACCCTAGGCTGGAAAGCATTCAAGTAATGACTGGGGAGTAATTGCCTCTTCAAAGTAGAGTTGACCTTAATGACAGGAATGGAGTAAAGACCATGGGACCTATTTATGCTGATGTGGGACAACTCAAAATGAGTAGAAACATAATGTCTGCAACAGTGGACTCAAACATAAAAAGATCGTGTGCTTGGCACAGGGCTGGGTAGTGCTTCATTTTTTTGTACTGAGGGTCCATATGAGTTGGATTCAATTTGATAATACCGTATGACAATAATCACCAATACCAAAAGTGGTACATACTTTTGTAATTGGAATACTTTCAAAATTGGGGGCTTTGGATTCAGCACTTGTGATTGGATTATACCTTACCCTTTTTTACATTGGGTGTGCATTTCAGAGACAACTTCCTGATCATCCTAATTGTATTTGGATATTTCATAATGTCCAACCACATATTTATTGACTCACCATTTGTTAAGGTAACTTCTATAGATGGTTGCATTTATTCTACTTCATTAATTTGAATTTGAGTTTAGCTTGGTAGAGCACCTGCTCTACACTCTCTCAGGACCCAGGTTCGATCCTCAGCATTGCAAAAATGGGAGAAGGGTGTGGCAGTCCACTCTTAAAAACAATCCTTAAGCAATTAGCCATTGAAAACTCTATGAGGGTCACTGAGTCAGACATGACTGCATGGCACCTAACAACAACTATCTCAGAGGCTGACCTTTTATTCAAGTTCTGAAGGATCCTATAGTAACCTATAACTATATTCTATTTTTACATTTTGAATATGATCTTTGTTGAGATTTGTAGGGTGGTTTCTTTGTTTATTTGTTTGGGTTTTTTTGGTACTAGGGCCTGAACCCAGAGCTTTGGCACATATTTGTAAAGCACCCTATCACTGAGGTGCACCCATAGCCAGACCATTTTTTATTTTTTATCTTGTGACAGGGTCTGGCTAAGTTATGCAAGCTGCCTCTGGCGTTAAACTTGAGATCTTGATGCCTCCACCTCCTGAGTTGCAGGGGTCCCATGCTTGGCTTGTGTTTATTCATTGAATTATATATTGTTTTAATGTTGTAGGATTTTTTTTTTCTTCCTATCAAACTCATAAGTTGGATGCCTTTACTGTGGTTTCTTTTTCCTCCAGAGTCAGACCAGTTATTGTCTATTTCTGTACTTTCACAAGTCTGAAGCTCTTTGATTTCGGTAAATTTAGGATTGTTTTTTATTCTGAAGAGTCCCTTCAGGATGGATAGTAGAGGGATTTTTTGGTGATGATTGTATATTGCTTTGGAGTTATATTTCCTACACCTCTGTTCTTCCATATGTTGTTAGATAAAATAAAGCATGCTGCAGTATGTAGAATATACTATTTTCTTAAATTATATGTTTATAATAAAATCTAGGGAGATATTCCAAACTCAGTATTGCAACATATCGGAGACTTCTAAAAAACTTGAAATGTAACAACTCAGAAAAAAGAAAAGCTTATAGTTATTAAATATCACAAAGCATGGTAGGGAGATTTTGACATGGGCCAGTGAATGGTGCTGCCTGGAGTTGGGTGACATGGCAGCTCTGTATATCAACATAAGCCAGAAAGGGCCCTTGATTTTTAGATTTAGAAGTTGCAAGTTTTCTTAGGAAATAGAAAGGAGCTAAAACAGGAATCTGATGAGATAATTTTAAAGATGGATTATAGTCAACAAATCTAGAGCTTGGATGACCAGTTAAAAGATTTTAACAGCAATAGCTACCACTTATATTGAAGTTGCTCTGTTGTAGACATGGTACCTCATACACACACACGCACACACACGCCCTATAAAGTAGCTATTGTTATCCTCCCTACAGATACACAAACTAAGATTCAGAGACTTTATGTAACTTGTACAAGATAACTAGCTCCACGTGATATGCAAAGAATCATACCTAGATACTCTTTCCAGAGTTTGGATTCTTAATGCTCTTACCACAGTAGATCAAAACAGAGAAAATTAGAGTTTAAGGTGGCAGTAGTAGGATTGGAGAGAAGAATACCAAATAATACAACAAGAAGTCTGAGATTTGTTTGAATACAGAAGAGATTTGTTTTCACCTAAATAGGTGAACAGTCAACCCTTGGGTATATTATGGCAGAGTTTTGTAGGAGGTTAGGACTACCTGTCTTTGAGAATGAATTGAAAACAGCAAAATACACAGTGAATTAAGACAAAGTTGAAGTGGTGGATGTTTTTTAAAGGTGAGAAGAGGTTAAAGTATGCAACAATTTTCTGTAAATCAGGAGATGAAAGCGTTTAAGGAAGAGAGTGATCAGCTCCATAGAAGCCAGTGATGTAGCAAAAAGACGATTGAATTTAGCTACTAGGAGATAGTTACAGATATACTGAAAGAGGTGTAGAGGTAGAAATCAAATTGCTGTAGTTTATGGAGTATATCAATGGTGACAAATTGATCACTAATATTTAAAGATCAAGCTAAGGAAGGATACCACAGCTGTATTTGGTATAACGGGTATACTATTGTGTTAGGATATGGTGCTCTTCAGGCATTCAAGAAGCCCTGAGTCTGGATGAGTATATTTTATAAGTCAATATTAGAACTTTTTTTTTTTAAATCATGTTTAAACCTCATTTGCCTGCTGCCGTACCACAGTGGTGTCCCATCCTGTCAGATCTTGGAAGCTAAGCAGGGTCAGGCCTAGTTAGTACTTGGATGGGAGACCACCTGGGAACACCAGGTGCTGTAGGCTTGAGAGAAGGAACTGGTAACCCACTCCCAAAAAACAATCCCCTATTACAAACCCTATGAATAGCAGAGAAGCACTGACAATAGTGTTTTGCCTGTTTTATGTAGGGTTGCTGTGAGTCGGATACTGACTTGATGGCACCTAACAACAACAACAAACAACAAACCTCATTTGTTGAATTGACATTTGAATTGACTCAACCAACTGACCTTCCCCTCCTACATTTTTGTTATGAACTTAAAGCTCTGATAAACTCAATTTTTTTCTGAAAAAAATAGCATAGACTATTTCTGTTATGCAGTTGTGTCTACTTTAAGGGATTTTTGTTGTTTTGGATTTTTAGAGGGAAGACAAGATCTCACTATGTAACCCAGAGTCTGGCCTGAAACTGATGATCCTCCTGCTTCAGGCTTCCAAGTGCTGCAATTACAGATATGTGCCATCACACTGACTTAAAACTTCACCTTAAGCCAGGTGTGGTGGCACACGCCTGTGATCCCAGCGACTCTGGAGGCAGAGGCAGGAGAATCGCAAGTTCGAGACCAGAGGCAGTCTGCATAATTTAGTGAGACCGTGTCTCAAAAAGTAAAAAACTTGGGGCGGTGGTGCAGCTCAGTGGTCCACCAGTTAGCATGCAAATGTGAGGCCCTGGGTTCAAACCCCAATACTGGGGGGGGGGGGTGAAGCTTTATTTTTTGTTTTTTGCAGCACTGTGGTGGTATTTTGAATCCAAATCCAGGGCTTTGTGTATGCCAGGCAAGAGCTCTACTACTGACCTGTACCTCCTGCTGTTTTTTTTTACTTTTTAGTTTGTGATGGGGTCTCCCTAAATTTTGCAGGCTGCCTGTGGCCTCAGACTCGTGATCCACCTGTCTCAGCCTCCTGAGTCACTGGAATTATAGGTGTGCAACACAGTGCCTGGCTTAAAACTTCACTTTACAAGAACTATCAATGCTTTAGCTATTTAAGTAGACTTTAGTGAAAGAATAAATGAAGATGCTACATCTCCAGGTTTAGTTTTCAGATTAAGTTTGCTTTCTCTTTATTTTTACTTCTTAGTTTTCTTCCCAATAATATGTGTTATGAAATAAAAAATAGAAAGTGAAAGTTCCCATCTGTGTCACCCAATGTTGGTTACTCTTGGTACCCAGAGGCTGAACCTGGGCCCTCATGCATATTTTGCAAGTGCTCTGCTGCTAAGCTGCACCCTCAGCCCCTTTATTATTATTGTTATTTTTTAAAATTCAAACCGGGTCTTGATATACAAGCTGCCTCAGGCCTTGAACCTGCAGTCCTCCTGCCTCGGCCTCTTGAGTCATAGATATTACAGGTGTGCCACTGTGCCCAACCTTTTAATTACTCTTAACAGCTAACATTTAACTTACCTTTTAGGGATTGGTTTGATTAGCCATATTAAACCATGAGTTTGATTTAATAATTATGCTAGTTTTCCTTAGGAATTCAGATCCTCCTGCCTTTGATTATAGATAATACATTAAACAATTTGGGTTTTTAAAATATATTTTTATTTTAAATTGACATGTAATGATTATACATATTTATAAGGTACAATGTGATACTTCGATACATGTATACAAAGTATAATCAAATCAGGGTAATTGGCATCTGTCACCTCAGACATTTTGTTGTGTTAGAAACATTCAGAATCATCTCTACTAGCTATTTTGAAACATTCAATTAACTGTGATCAACCGTAGTTACCCTGTCTACAGCCATACCACCCTGGCGTCTGAGCTCATCAGGTCTCACAAGCTAAGCAAGGTTGGGCCTGGTTAGTATTTGGATGGGAGACTGCTTGGGATTAGTGGGTGCTGCAGACTTGGGGAAAGGACCCAGCAGGCTGTTCCTAAAACAGTCAGCCATTGAAAACCCTATAAATGACAGAGAAGCACTGACAGTAGTGCTGGGCATGGCACAGTGCTGGGTAGTGTTTCGTTCTGTTGTACATAGGATTGTTGTGAGTCCACCAGACTCCATGACCACTAACAACAGCAACAATATAGTTATCCTACTGTGCTATAAAACATTGGAACTTCTTATTCTTGTTAACTGCGCTTTCATACCCTAAGCATTATGTTCAGTCGATTCATGTACTAGCTGACACATGATTCATTTAAAAAGGTTTTAGAATAATATGTAATGACATAGAGTAATGTTTATATTACTAGGGAAAAGTTATCAAGCATGTATAGTGTTATCTCGATTTAAAACGTGACCTCAGTGGTAGGTAGTGTGTGTGCTTGGCATGCTTGGGGCTATGGGTTCAGTCCTCAGCACCAAAAAAAAAAAGTGTAGGTTTACACAAGAAAAGAATGGTTTGTTTTTAGGTCAGGCACTGTGGTACATAATTTGGGAGACTGAGGCAGGAGGATAGTGAGTTTGAGGCAAGAGACAGGTTGCACAACTTAGTAAGACCTTGTCTCAAAATGAAAAATGAAAGGGCTGAGTGGTGCTCGATGGTAGAGTACTTGCCTAGCATATGTGAGGCCCTGGGATCCACCCTAGCACTTGGTGGGGGGCAGTTTATTTTTATTCGCTAAAAGGTTAATAATGGTGGTTGTCTGTGGATGGCTGGAATTAAGGGTGACGTTTCTTTGTGCATTTCCTCATTTTTCCAATTATAATGTGCATGTATTGCCCTTCGTTCGTTCGTCCCTCCCTCCCTCTCTTCCTTCCTTCCTTCCTTCCTTCCAGTATCTTCCTCCTTAATACTAAGGCCTTGCACAAGAACTCTACCACTGTGTTATACCTCCAGCCCTAAGAAATGTTTTAGAAGGTTATTGATACTTTAAAATTCCCTGGTAAGCACTTCCATATAGGGGCCTCACAAAAAACCTGTTCTGTTTTCTGTGTACATTGTTGAGGAAAGCTTTTCTTGTTACCTAGTGCTTATTTAGAGAGGATGAGCTCAAGCCACTCAGTGCAAACCAAAGATTCTCTTACAGCACTTAAAGGAATAGTAGGTCTTCCCAAATTTCTCAGAGAATCTTTTTTCTCAGTATTATCTGCACCCCCCTTTCTTTTTCTGAGTACTGGAAGAGTGAATCCAGAGCTTCACATATGTTAGGCAAGTACACTACCACTGAGCTGCACCCCCAGTCCCTTTTTTGTTTTCAGTGTCTCACTAAGTTATGCAGCTGCCTCTGACCTCTCAACTTGTGATTCTCCTGCCTCAGTCTCCTGAGTTGCTGGACTTCTAGGTATGTGCCACCATGCCTAGCAACCCTACTTTTCTTTTTTTCTATGGAAACAATTTTTTTCTTATCCCCTGAAATATGGCAGCATTCACTTTCTTATCATACCTAAGGGTACATAACATAAAATTTACTATTCTTAATTGTTCAGTTCTGTAATATTAAGTAAATTCACATTCTTCTGGAACCGCCACTGTCCATTTCCAGAACTTTGTCATTTTCTGAAACATTAAAACATTAACTCCTAGGTTTTCCCTCCCCACAGTTCTGCCAACTATTATTATACTTTGTCTCTTTGAGTTTAGGAATATCATGTAAGAGGAATTATACAATATTTGTCTTTTTGTGACTTGTTATTTCATTGTCTTCCAAGTTCATTGATGTTGTAGCATAGGTACAATTTCTATTCTTTTTTAAGGCAAAATAATAATATGTGTACCACATTTTATTCATTTATTAATGAACATTTGGATAGCTTCCACTTTTTGCCTGTGTAAATATTGTGCTATGAACTTGGATGTACAAGTATGTGTTTGAGTCTCTTCTTTCACTTATTTGGATATATACCCAGAAGTGGTATATAGGAGCTGGGTCATACAGTAATTCTGTGTTAAATTTATTTAGGAGTCACCATACTTTCTCCAGGAGTATATAAAGGTTCCAATTTCTCTACCATTCTCCACATTCTCAACAACACTTTCTCTCCCTCTTTCTGTCTCCCTCCTCTCTCCCTCCCTCCTGTTGGTGTCTTTCTCTCTCTGTCTGTCTGTCTCTGTCTGTCTGTGTGTCCCCCCCCCCATCTTTAAATATTCAGCCTAATGAGTGTGAGATGATATTTCACTGTGGCTTTGATTGAGATTTCTGTAATAACTAATGACACTGAGCATCTTTTCCCATTTATTGACCATTTGCATATCTTCATTGGAGAAATATCTATTTAAATTGTTTGCTCATTTAAAATTTTTTTGGTTGTTGAAATATAGAAGTTCTTTATATATTTTAGATATCAACCCCTTATTAGATACATGATTTGCTAATATTTTCTACAATTCCGTGGGTTGTCTTTTCACTGTTGCTAGTGTCCTTTGATGCACAAATGTTCTTAATTTTGGTGAAGTATAACTTACCTATATTTTCTTTAGTTGTTTGTGTTTTGGGTGTCATATTGAAGACATTATTGACAAATCCAATGTCATGAAGCTTTTCTATTTTCTTCTAAGAATTTCTGAATTGTTTCTGAGCTGTATCTTCTTTTGTACAGTTTTAAGTTTCTATTTAGATCCCACCCCCCACTGGTTTAAATATTTACAAAAATATTAATTTCTGTTATTTCTTGATGTTGATATTAAAAAATAAAACTATTGCATTCGGCTTTTATATATGTTCACTG
>VMDO01042870.1:0-10262 GCA_007922755.1 Pedetes capensis
CTCACTATGTAGCCCAACTCAAGATCCTCTTGCCTTTACTTCTGAGTGTTGGGATTACAGGGGTGTGCCACTACAAAAGAGTATTTATGTAGTCAGATATCAATCTTTTCCTTGATCGCTTTTGGTTGGTTTGGTTGGTTCACAGTTAAAAAGCTAAAGAGAAATTCACCCAGTTTTCTCCTGCTATGTATATGGGCTCACATTTTACATTGCAATTCCTGACCTATTTGGAGTTTATTCTTGTGAATGGTATGTGGTATGGATCTTACCTTTTCTCAATTGGCTACCCAGGTACCACAAACTCATTTGTGAAAGTGTCCACTTTTGTCCCAGAGATTTGAAAGTTTACTTTATTATATATTTAATTTCCTTCTATACCTCAGTCTGTTTCTACGTATATGCTATTCCACTGGCCAGTTTGTCTATTCTTCCTCCTGTACCATACTGTTTTAATTGTAGAGACTTGATAAATGAGTTTTTAAAATTTTATTTCAAAATAATTGTAGATTCATGTGCAACTTTACCAAATAGTACAAGAGATATGCCTTAATCCTTCACCTATTTTCCCCCAATGGTAACATCTTATATAACTGTAGTGCAATATCACAACCAGGACACTGACATTGATTCAGTCCATTCACTTTATACAGATTTCACCGCTTTTACATGTAATAACTTATGTGCATGTGTGTGGGCATTAAACTCAGGATAGTTTCGTCAAAGTGTATAGGTTCATGTTACCACAAGTCAAGATAAAGAACAATTCCATCACCACAAGGAACCTCAATACTCCTTATTATTATTGTAGGGTGCCCTTGAGTCGAGTCCAACTCATAGGGATCCTATGTACAGCAGAACAAAACACTCCCCAATTCTGTGCCAGGCACATGATCTTATTTATGTTTAAGCCCATTGTTGCAGACACTGTGTCAATCCATCTGGTGGAGGGTTTTCCCTTTTTTGCTGATGTGCCACTTTCCCAAATATGATGTCTTTCTCCAGGGATTGGTCTGTCCTGACTACATGTCCAAAATACGTAAAATGCAGTCTAGCCATCTTTCCTTCCAAGGAGAACTCTAGTTGCACTTCTTCTAGGACAGATCTGTTGGTTCTTTGGCAGTCCATGGTATATTCAATATTCATTTTCAGCATCATAATTCAAAAGCATCAATTCTTCTCCTGTCTCCCTTGTTCAGTGTCCAGCTTTCACAACCATATGATGTGACTGAAAATACTATGATGTGAGTCAGGCGCACCATTGTCTTCATTGTGACATCTTTACTTTTCAATACTCTAAAGAGATCTTTTGTCACAGCTTTTCCCAGAGCAATGCATCTTTTAATTTCTTGACTGCTCCTTCCACGGGTGTTGATTGTAGAACCAAGTAAAGTAAAGTCATGGACAACCTCAACCTTTTCTCCATTTATTGCAAAGTTGCATAGTGACCCAGTTGTAAGGATTTTTGTTTTGTTGATGTTTAGTCACAATTCATACTGAGGGCTATGTTCTTTGATTGTCATCAGTAAATGTTTTAAATCTTCTTCACTTTCAGCAAGCAGAGTTGTGTCATCTGCATAACGCAGGTTTTTAGTCTTCCTCCAATCCTCATGCTGCATTCTTCCTCATAAAGTCCAGCTTCTCAGATTATTTGCTCAGCATCTAAATTAAAGAGATATGGTGAAAGTATACACCCCTGATGCACACTTTTCTCAACTTTAAACCACGCAGTGTTTCTTTGTTTTATTCAAACAACTGCCTCCTGGTCCATGTACAGATTCCTCATAAGTACAATTAGGTGCTCTGGTATTCCCATTTTTTGAAATGCATAATTTGTTATGATCAGTCAAATGCCTTTGTGTAGTCAATAAAACATAGATAGACATCTTTCTGAGAGTCTCTGCTTTCAGCTAATATTGACCTAACATCAGCAATGATGTCCCTGGTTCCCCACCGTCTTCTGAATCTGGCTTGATTTTCTGGCAGTTTCCTATCTATATATTGCGATAGTTGATTTTGAATGATCTTTAGTAAAGTTTTGCTTGTTTGTGATATTAATGATATTGTTCAAAAGTTTCCACATTCAGTTGGATCCCCTTTTTTGGGAATAGGCACAAATGTGGATCTCTTCCAGTCAGTTGGCCAGGTACATCTTTTCTAAATCTCTCAGCATAAACATGTTAGCACCTCCAGTGCTGCATCTGTTTGTGGAAACTTCTCTATTGGTATTGCATTAATTTCTGGAGCCTTGTGCTTTGCCAGTTCTTTCAAGGCAGCTTCCACATCATTCCTTCAGTACCATTGGTTCCTGATCACGTGCAACATTTTGAAATGGTTGGTCATCCACCAAGTCTTTTTTGTATGACTCTGTGTATTCCTTCCATCTTCTTTTGATGTTTCCTGCATCATTTAATATTTTCCCTGTAGAATCCTTCACTATTGCCACTCAAGGCTTGATTTTTCTTCCCTTCCTTAAGCTTGAGAAACACAGAGCATGTTCAATACTCATGTCACTCTTTTATAACCAAACCCAATTCCCTCTCACTCCTGGCTCACTCCAAGTCCCAAACCCATAGCCACCACAAATATCTTCTCCATTCCTATGATTTTATCATTTCAAGAATGTTATTTAAATGAAATCATACAGAATGTGGTCTCTTCAGATTGGCTTTTTCCTTCAGCCTAATTCTGATAGTGGTATGCTGCAGGGTCCATTTTCATAGGTATGCATATATAGTGATATCTCATTTTCATTTTCATTTTCATTTCCCTAATGCCTAAAAATATTGAACATCTTTTATGGAACTCATTTGCCATCTGTATATTCTGTTCAGTAAATTGTTCATGAATTTTGTATAAGGTGTGAAGTTTTGGTTGAGGTTGGTTTTGTTGGTTTTGCTTTTTCCTATGGATGCTCAATGGCTCTAGCAACATTATTGAAAAAGCTTTACCTCCTTCATTGAATTGCTTTTACACCTCTGTCAAAAATTAGCAGGGCATATTTATATAGGTCTATTTCTGGGATCTTTATTCTGCTCTATTGGTCTGTGTGTCTATCTCTCTGCTATGACTACAAGTGCTGATTAATATAGCCATATAATAAATGTTAATATCAGGTAGAAGAATTCCTCTATGTTCTTATTTCTCAAAATTGTGTTTTTCCAGGAACTGTATCTCCCATACATATTTTACAATAAGCTTGTCTAAATCTACAAAAAAGCCTTGCTGAGATTTTGATAGGAATTACATTAGAACTGTCAGTCTAATTGACTTGAGTCTTCTAATCAATTTATTTTAGTCTTTATTTCTTTCAAAAGCATTCCATAATTTTCTGGATACAGACCCTATATACATATTATTAGATTTTAATATCTCAATATTGTGTTTTCTTTGGAGTGATTTTAAATAATACTGTGTTTTGTTAAAATAGATTTATTTATAGAGTCCATATATCATGAAATTCACCCATTTAAAATGTTCAGTTCAGTGGTTTTTAGCATATTAATAGAGTTGTGTAACCATTGCCAATGCCTAATTTCAGAACATTTTAGTTACCCCCAAAAGAAACCACATGCCCATTAGCAACCATTCTTCATTTCCCTGCCCCCTCCCACCAGTCCTTGGCAACCATTAATATGTTTTCTATTTCTGTCAGTTTACATAATCTATGTATTTCCCATAAATGAAGTCACATAATCGGTAAACCTTTGTGACCAATTTCTTTCTCATAGCATATTTTCATGCTTCATCCATGTTGTAGCATGTATTTGTACTTCATTCATTTTTATTGTCAATATTCAATTATATGGATAGACTATATTTTGTCTTTCCATTCATCAGTTGATGGAAATTTGAGTTATCATTTTTGGCTATTTTGAGTAATGCTGTTATGAATATTCATTTACAGGTTTTTATGTGGGCATATGCTTTCATTTCTCTTGGGTAATATTCTAAGAAGTGGAATTTCTGGATTATATGGTAACTGTTTAACACTTTGAGGAACTGCCAGTGTTCCATAGTAGTTGCACCATTTTGCAACCTCAGTGACAATATGTAAAAATTCCATTTTTTCCACATCTTTGTCAATACTTGTAATTTCTATCTATTTGATTATAGTCACTGTAGTGAATATGAAGTGGTATCTCATTGTGGTTTTGATTTGCATTTCTCTTTTGACTAATGATTTTGAGCATCTTTTCATGTGCTTATTGGCCATTTGCATTTTTTCTTTGGAGAAATGTTTGTTCATTTCTAAATTGGGTTATTTGTCTTTCTGTTGCTGAATTGTAAGGGTTCTTTATATGTTCTAAGTACTAGACCCTTATAAGAGAGATGGATTGCTAATATTTTTCTGCTCTATAGATCATTGTTCTACTTCCTTGATGAGTATTATTTGCAACATCAAATTTTTACTTTTGATAGAATCTAATGTATTTAGTTTTTCTCTTATCACTTATGCTCTTGGTATCATATTTAAGAAACCATTGCCTAATCCAAGATCACAGCAATTTATTTCTTTGTTATTTCTCAGAGTTTGATAGTTTTAGTTCTTACATTTAGATCTATCTTCCATTCTGAAGCACTTTTATTTTAAAATATTTAATTAACACATAAAATTGTAAATAATCAAGGGGTACAATGTGATGATTTGATATAAGTATACACTGTATAATAATTACCAAAATCAAAGTAATTAATTCATCCATTAACACCTATATTTACCATTTGTTTGTATGTGTATGTGTTGTGAAAATACTTAAAACCTACTCTTAACAAATTTTAAGGAAACAATACAGTATTCTCCACTGTAGTCATCATGCTGTACATTAGATCCCTAGAACTTATTTATCTTATAACTGAAAGTTTGCATACTTTGAACATCCTTCATTTCTCACCCACAGTCACTGGAAACCATTCTACTCTTTGCTTCTACAAGTTCAACTATTTTAGTTTCTTTATGTGAGTGAGATTATGCAGTATTTGTCCTCTCTGCTTGGTTTAGTTCATTTAGCATAATGTCTTGTGTTCATCCATGTCACAAATAGCAAGATTTCCTTCTTTTTATGGCAGAGGAATTCTTTCTCTTCTGTGTGTGTGTACACAATATAAATCTCACCTATCACATTCATAGACATAAGAATCACATTGCCTTTATCCATTCATCTATCAGTGGGCACTCAGATTATTTCTGTATCTTCACAGTTGTCAATAATGCTGCAATGAACAGGGCAGTTCAGATACCTCTGAGATATTGATACCATTTCTTTTGACTATATATCCAGAAGTGGAATTGCTGAATCACGTGGTAGTTCTATTTTTCATTTTTTGAGGAACTTCCATCTTTTTTTCCCTAATGGTTATACCTAAAATTTACATTCTCACCAATGGTGACCAGGGATTGCCTTTTCTCCATAGCCTCCCCAGCATTTGTCACTTGTGGTTTTTTTCCCCCAATACTGGGAGTTGAACCCAGAGCCTCACACATGCTAGGTAAGTGCTTTACTACTGAGTTGTACACTTAAACCCTTTTTTAATTTTAATTTCTATTTTGAGACAAGATCTCACTAAGATGCACAGGTTGCCTCTGGCCTTGAACTTGTGATCATTCTCCCTCAGCCTCCCATATTACTGAGATTACAGGCGTGGGCCATGGTGCCCATCGGTCACTTGGCTTCTGGTTAATATTCATCCTAACAGGTGTTACAATGAGATCCCATTGAGATTTTGAGTTGCATTTCCCCGATGATTACTAATGTTGAGCACCTTTTCATATACCTTTTGGCTATTTGTATGTCTTCTTTGGAAAAATGTATATGCAGGTCCTTTGCCCCTTTTTGTATATAGTGAAAAGAGTCTGACATCATTCTTTTTTCTGAAGATATCCAGTTGCCCCACCACCATATGCCAAAAGACTATTATTTCCACATGCTATTGTCTTGCCACCCTTGCCAAAAATCAGTTGACCATAAAGATGAGGTTAATTTCTGGACTTTCAGTTCTGTGTCAATGTAAAAAGATAGATCACTACAGAAAAAAAAAGTGTGAAAAAAAAGTGTGGACTTAAATCATAATTGGGATGCAAGGGTATACAGAAAAATATTCCCACAAAATACATGCAAGTAGAAGAGAAGCCATTGGTGGTGGGGTGGCAGAGGGAGGAGAAGGGGCACAAGAGGGTAAGGGGGAACTTATCTGTACAATGCACAATGAAATGCATATATGGAAATGTTACAATGAAATACATGTCAGAATGAAACACATTAAGTTGTACATTAAAAATTTACAATTAAAAAATTATGTGTCATTGATGTACACATCTGTCTTTGTACCAGTATGGTATTGTGATTTTAGTTTCAGAGACCAAATGTTTGTTCTCAGTGTATAAAAATGCGATCAGTTTTGTGAGTTGAGTTTTGAACTCACTTATTAGTTCAAGGAGTTACTTTATCAGTTCTTTTGGATTTTCCATTATGTACACAATCACCTTATCTGTAAATTAGGGGAAATGTGTGTTTTTTCTTATCTGTATGCCTTTCATTTCATTTTCTTGCCTTATTGCACTAGGAAGAACTACAAGTACTTTATTGAATGACAATGGTGAGAGCAGACATCCTTGCCTTGTTGCCAGTCTCAGGTTTCAAATAGTCTTTCATCATTAAGTATAATATTTGCTGTAAGGGTTTGTAGGTGCTGTTTATTAAGTCCTCCTTTATTCTTAGTGTTCTCAGAATATTTAGAGTAGTCATATATGAAATTTGTCAAATGCTTTTTCTGTATCAATTGATATGAATCATGTGATTTTTCTTTCTTAACTTATAATGTGGATAACATGAATTTATTTCCAAATGACCTTGCAATTAAGATAAACTCCACTTGGCCATAGTGTATTCTTTTATACTTCCTGGACTCAATTTGCTAATATTTTGTCAATTTTTAAAATTTAAGTTCATTAAATATACTGATTTGTAATGTTCTTTTTCTGTACTGTTTTCATCTTGTTTTGGAGTCAAAGTCATAAAATGAGTTGGGAGGTCTTCCTGCGACTTTTTCCTGGAAGATGCTGTGTAAAAGTAGTACTAAATTTTCTTTAAACATCTGATAAAATTCTTCAGTGAAATCATGTAGATATGGAGATTTCTCTTTCAGTTTTTAACTACAAATTCATTTACAAGGGAATTTAGATTATGTATTGAATATTATCTGAGTTGTTGAAGTTAGCTGGTAATTTCTTAAGAATTTTTGCTTCTATATTCATGAGGAGTTTCAGTCTGTAGTTTTCTTCTTGTACTGTCTTTGGTTTTCATGTTGGGGTGATAATTAATTTCATAAAATAGATTGCGAAGTGTTCCCTCCTCTTCTGTTTTCTGGAAGAGAATGTATAGAATTATTAGTTCTTTAATATTTGTTGGAATTCTGCAATGAAACCATTTAGGTATGGAGACTTTTGTGGGTAATTTTTCAATTAGGAATTTGATTTCTTTAATAGTGATGTTGTTGTTGTTAGGTGCCATCCTGTCCAATTATTAATGGATGTTTATAGTTGTTCTTTCTCATTTTGAGTCATGCCACATCAGCAAATGGAGGTCCCTGGGGCTTTACTCCATTCCCGTCATTAAGGTAGAGTCTACTTTAAAGAGACAACTCTTCCCAAGTCGTCTTTTGAGTGCCTTCTAGCCTGGGGGGCTCATTTTTTGGCACCCTATTTGACAGTGCTTCTCTGCTATTCATAAGGTTTTCAATGGATAATTGTTTTGAGAGTTGGTTAGTCATGTCCATCTCCCTGGTCTGTCTTAGTCTGGAAGCTCAGTTGAAACCTGTCCACGATGGGTGACCCTGCTGCTATTTGTAGTACCAGTAGCACAGCTTTTAGCATCACAGCAACACATAAGCCTCCACAGTACAGCAAATTGGCAGAACATAGGGGTTAATAGTGATAGGGATATTTTCTTTTTGCAGTGCTGCAGGTAGAAGCCCATCCTAGACAAGTATTATACCACTGAGCTGCACCTGCAACCCCCTTTTTAAAACTTTAATTTTGAGATAGTCTCACTAAGTTGTGCAGGCTGCCTCCGGCCTTGCACTGTCCTACCTCAGCCTCCCAAGCCATTGGGATTACAGGCATTCACACTGGTGCCTAGACATAACAGGGATATTTAAGTGATCTATTTTGGCAGTTAGTGTTGTGTAAGGAATTGGTGCATTTCATATGTTGTCAAATTTATATGTGTACGGTTTTTTGTAATATTCCTGTTTTCCTTTTGATGACCCTCAGGTCTGTAAGTGATGTTCTCTGCTTTGTTTTACTTGTAATTTATATCTTTACTCTTCTCTTGTTGTTGTTGTTGTTAGGTGCCGTCAAGTCGGTATCCGACTCATAGCCACCCTCGTAGGGTTTTCAATGGCTGACTGTTTCGGGATTGCCTTGGGAGTGGGTTGCCAGGCCCTTCTCGCATTTTTGTGGTGCTGGGAATTGAACTCAGGACCTCAGAGACTGCAGCGCAGTGCTCTACCAACTGAGCTAAATCCCAGCCCTACTCTTCTCTTACTAGAGGTCAATTCTATTGCTCTTTCCAAAGAAAAGAAATAGCTTCTTATTTCATTGATTTCTTCTGCTGTTTTTCATTTGTTTGTTTTCAGTTCCATTGATTTTTTTCTTATCTTTACTACTTCTTACCAGGTCTGTTGCTTTGGGTTTATTTGCTTTGGGTTTATTTTGTTTTTCTTAGGTTATTAAGGGGTAAACTCAAATTATTTGTTTAGCTTAGATATTAATTTGAGAATTTGCCTCTTTTGTAATGTGTGCATTTAATGCTGTACATTTCCCTTTCAACACTGCTTTAACTGTGTCCCATATATTTTTATAACTCATATTTTCATTTTCAATGCATTTTAAAATTTCCTTCGAGACTTCCTCTTTGATTCATAATTTATTTAGAAGTGTATTCTTTAATATCCAAGTGTTTGGAGATTTTTGTCATGTTATTGATTTTCAGTTTGATTCCATTGTGATTAGAAAACACACTGTGTAATTTTACTTCTTTTAAATTTGTTGAAGTGTGTTTTAAGGCCCAGGATATAGTCTATTTTGTATATGTTCTATGGACACTTGAAAAAATGTGGAATCTGCTGTTGTTGGGTAGAGTGTCCTGTAAATGCCATCCAGATCTTGTTAGTTGATGGAGGATTTTTGATTTCTTCACCTTTGATGATTCTGTCTAGTGGTTGTATCTATTGCTAAAATTGAGGTGTTGAAGTCCTCAACTATAACTGTGGGTTTTTTTCTCCTTTTAGCGCTCTCAGTTTTTGCTACATGTACTTTGACTCTCTGTTGTTTGGTGCCTACATATTTAGGATTGTGTCTCTCTAGTGGGTTTATTATCATTAGGTAATGTCTGTCTCCAATAATTTTCTTTGCTCTGAAATCTTTTTCTGATATTAGCATAGACACTACTGCTTTTGCAAAGTTAGTATTTGCATAGTACATCTTTTTCCATCCTCTTACTTTCAGCTTACTTATGCTGTTGTATTTGGAGGATCCTGAAACAGAATATACCTAGGTCATTTTTTTTTCTGGTACTGGAGGTTGAACCCAGGGCCTCACTCTTGCACGTTTTGCAAGTGCTGGACCACTGAGCTGCACCCCCAGCCCATTTTTCTGTTTTTTACTTTTTGAGACAGGGTGTTGCTAAATTACAGAGACTGCCTCTGGTCTCGAACTTTTGATCCTCCTGCCTATGCCTCCTGAGTCTCTGGGATTATAGGCATGTGCCACCTCACCCGGCCCCGAGGTCAGGGTTTTTTAAGTCTACACTACAAATCTCTGTCTTATTTATATTTAGTTATTTATGTACAGCAGTACCAGGGGGTTGAACCCAGGGCCTTGCACATGCTAGGCAAGTGCTCCACCACTGTGACACACCCCTAGCCCATTTTTTATTTTTTATTTTGAGACAGGGTCTCACTAAATTGCACAGGCTGCTTCTGGCCTCAAACTCCTTATCCTCCTGCCTCAGCCTCCTGAGTCACTGGGTTTACAGGTGTGCACCATGACACCCGCCAATCTCTGCCTTTTAATTGGTGTCTTTAAACCACATAAATCTAATGTAATTATTGATATGTTCCATGTTAAGTCTTCTACTTTATTCTTTGTCTACTCTTTGCTTTCTCTGTTTCTTTTTATGTTTCTCCTCCTCCTCCTCCTCCCCTTCCTCCTCCTCCTCCCCCTCCCCCTCCCCTCCCCATCCCCCTCCTCCTCCTCCTCCTCC
>VMDO01042871.1:0-10257 GCA_007922755.1 Pedetes capensis
CTCAAATGAAGAGGTCCATAAAGCCATGAAACACATGAAAAAGTGCTCAATATCCCTAGCCATTAGGGAAATGCAAATCAAAACAACGCTGAGATTTCACCTTACACCAGTAAGAATGGCCAAGATCAATAAAACAAACAACAACAAATGCTGGCGAGGCTGCGGGGAAAAGGGAACACTTTTACATTGTTGGTGGAGTGATACTTTGTTTAAACCAAGTTATAACCTACTGCCTGCACATGCCTGTCAGTTTGTGGTGGTGTGGGGGCTTGTGTGGTACTGTGATACTGAAAGCTATGCCACGGGTATTTCAGATACCAGCAGGGGCACTCATGTTGTACAGGTTTCAGCTTAGATTCCTGACTAAGATGACTAGGGAGAAAGAGAAGGCAGCTCACTCCTAAAACAATTAGCCATTGAAAAATCTTTAAATTGCAGAGAAGCACTGTCAAATAAACTGCCTGAAAATGAGGCCCCCAGGTATTCAAAACACCTAGGGAAGAGTTGCCTCCTCAAAGTAGTAATTGTTTTTGTTAGGTGCCATCAAGCGACCCTCATAGGGTTTTCAACGGCAGATTGTTTTGGGATTTCCTTGGGAGTAGGTTGTGAGCGTCATTCTCCCATTTTTGTGATGCTGGGAATTGAACTCGAGATCTCACAGACTGCAGAGTGGTGCTATACCAATTGAGCTAAATCCCAGCCCTCTTCACATAGAGTCAACTTTAAATACTGGAATTGAGTAAAGCCCCTGGGACCTCCATTTGCTGACAAGGCATGACTCGAAATGAGAAGAAACATAGTGGCTGCAACAATGGACTCAAACATAAAAAGATTGTATGCATGGCACAGTGTCACATAGTGTTTTGTTTTGTTGTACATAGGGTAACTATGAGTTGGCCCCAACTTGAAGGCACCTAGCAACATAACATAACTGACATGGGAATCTAAGGTTAATCATCCTATAATAAATATTAGGAAAGGTGGAGAAGGTAATGTGTCAAAGAGTCCACATCTTTTGTCACTTAGTACCCATTCTCATCTTTTGACTCATATTTAATTTTCATACATAAATCTGTGCCTCTGCCTAACATGAAACAACTATGTATAACACCAGTGACGATGCTGTTCCAAATCAAAGGACAGAAGAATCCAATTAGTCAATGTGTCTACATCTGGTTAATATCTACAGGCAATATAAAGACCTCCCCATGAAATACAGACATAGTTCTTAATAGCCTGATGATTTATAATTCAAACTATACACACAGACACTATCAATAACCCGCATAAAAATAGTAGGAGAAAAGGGAAAGAAAAATGATATTACTGACAATTATGTATATACATTAGGGGAAAACATTTGAATGCCAAAGGGAAGATCACACAGAACAAAATATCATACAAGTTTCACAAGTAGCTTCTAGTATTATTCTCTCTTCTGGAAAAATTCCCTCTTGAAATTGTAAAAGCTATTCGTATATCATAACTAATGGTTTATGAGAAAACTGACATAATGTTAGTTTGAAGGAAAATAGCTGTGAAGCAGAAGCAATTGTAACTTAGACCTCTGTAACATCCACTAACAAATGATACATTTCAGAAAATATTCTTTCCAGGACTGGGGTTTAAATCACTGTTTAAACTTGACAATTTTTTTTATTGTTGTTCAAATTAGTTTTCAATATATGCCTAGAGAAATTAGGAAAGTAGATTAATAATGCCACACTTAATTAAAAATATTTTGAAAGACCACTGCAATAATGCATCTTGCAACAAACAAAAATCACTGCCAAAACATGTAAAAGAACAAAAACCATGGTTATTGTGATGATGAGGGAAAAATGTAAAAAGATATCAGTAGTGATAATTATCCCCCAAAATTGGGCTATATTTATGAAAACCAAGTCAAATCTTTCTATGCTAATTTTTACATTCTGAACTCCTTTTTAATATGTTACCAACATTACTAATTAATTGTCACTCATTCTTTTAGCTGATGGGAAAATTCTGTGAGGCAAATTGAATTATATAAGCAAAGGTCTCTCCTGTAAAGTGGCCTTGCTTTAGTAGCTTATGGTCCTGAATGACCATAAGTTTTCAAGGTACCCCAACTCTTGACTCATAACCA
The DNA here is from genome assembly GCA_007922755.1 of Pedetes capensis. Taxonomy (NCBI): domain Eukaryota; kingdom Metazoa; phylum Chordata; class Mammalia; order Rodentia; family Pedetidae; genus Pedetes; species Pedetes capensis. The sequence goes on from VMDO01042871.1 coordinate 2,129, forward strand.
CACCAAAAAGTATTGCATTTAGGTTAACATAATGACTTGTATAAAATATTTTATTCATTTTGATAATTCTTTAAGACTTTACATACACATTTATATGATAACTGAAGGGAAAATATTTAATGCATTTCTCAAACAGTGATCTTAATTCCTAGCAATCCGTCTTTTTGTCACTGACAATAGAGAAAAGATTGTCTGTTTTTCAACAAATCTAGCTTGGATTTTGGAGATTGTATGTATTGAGTACATGCAAAATCGTATGCAGAGAAAAGACAAAGATCAATACTATTTGATGTCTGACTCTTAAAAAATGTCCAGATTATACTAGGAAAAACTCTCATATAATCAAATTGTTACAAAATTGTGAAGTGAATAAAAATGGAGATTATATATAATTTAACCTGAGGGATATCTAGGTTTATCCAATCATGTGTATGGTATTTCTGTGTATATGCGCCTGTGTGTGTGCGTGTGTGTGTGGGGGGGTGTGTGTGTAGGAGAGTGAAAGCATGGATTGATTCCTGAGGCAGTAACACTTGTCCAAATATTAATCTGCAACATTAAGTAGAAAGACAGGGAACTGCTGGAAAGTCAAGGATTCAGAACAGGGCATGTAACCAGGGACATCATTGCTGATATCAAATGAATATTGGCTGAAAGCAGATAATAACATAAAGTTGTCTATCGATGCTTTATTGACTATGAAAAGACATTTAACTGTGTGGATCACAACATATTATGGATAACATTGAGAAGAATAGGAATACCATAGCAATTAATTGTACTCATGAGCAATATGTACATGGACCGCCAGGAGGCAGTTGTTCAAACAAGGAAACTGCTTGGTTTAAAATCAAGAAATGTGTGAGTCATGGCTGAATTCCTTTCATCATGCCTCATCAACATCTATACTGAGCAAATAATCCTGGAGGCTGGATGTTATGAAGAAGAATGTGACATAAAGGTAGGAGGAAGATTCATTAACAACCAGTGTTACCCAGATGACACAACTTTGCTGAAAGTAAAGAGGATTTGAAACATTTATTGATGAGGGTCAAAGAATACAGCTTTCAGTATAGATTGCCCCATCACATAAAGAAAACAAAAATCTTGGCAACTTGATCAGTAGGCAACTTCTTGATTAATAGAGAAAAGATTGAAGTTGTCCAAGGTTTTGTTTTACTTTGTTCTATAATCAACATCCGTTGAAACTGAAGTCAAGAAACCAAAAGACACATTGTATTGGGAAAAACTGTTGCAAAAGATCTCTTTCAAGAGCTGAAAAGAAAAGGATGCAACACTGAAGACAAAAGTGCACCTGACTCATGCCATGGTATTTTATGTCTCATCATATGCTTGTCAAAGCTGTACTGTGTATAAGCGAGACAGGAGAAGAATTGATGCTTTTGAATTGTAGTGTTGGAGATGAATATTGAATATGCAATGGACAACCAAAAGAACCAACAGATCCATCCTAGAAGTACTGCAACCAGAATGCTTCTTGAAAGCAAGTATGGCTAGACTGCATCTTATGTATGTTGGACATGTTATCAGGAGGGACTAGTCCCTAGAGAAGGACATCATGTTTTGGAGAGAGGGTCAATGAAAAAATGACTCTCAACTAGATAGATTGATGCAGTGTCTGCAACAATGGGCTTAAGTAGAAAAGGATCATGTGCATGATACAGTGTTGAGGAGTGTCTTATTCTATTGTACATAGGGCCACTTTGCTGGCACCTAACAATAAAAACAAAAAGTTCATCAAAATGGAAGTTGGGAAAAATATTAAGTTTCTGGTAAAGCAGAAAAAATAAAGAAGGGATAAAATGAAATATGAATTATAAATGAAACTGAAAATCAAAATGTTTTAATTATGGTGCATAAAAACACTTTAAAACAGTTTGTTTAATCTATTTATAACATGTGGCTAGAGCTGGTCCCATGGATATGCAAATTCTGAATGCTTTATGAGTCATGGAAAGGATGTAGAGTTCTTGTTGTTGTTGTTGTTGTTGTTGTTGTTGTTGTTGTTATTGTTTTTCAGTACTGGGGATTGAACCCAGGGCCTTGTGATTGCATGCTGTGCAAGTGCTATACCACTGGGCTGCACCCCAGCCCATTTTTTTTTTTTTTAGTTTTTAACACAGGGTCTTGCTAAATTGTGCAGACTGCCTCTGGTCTTAAACTTGTGATCCTCTGGCCTCTGCCTCCAGCATCTCTGCGATTATAGGCATGTGCCACTGCACCCAGACTCACTAAAGAGTTTTATGCGCAGAATGTATATTACATGTTTTATACCTTGGACAGAGTTTTAGATAGTTATGGGTGAAATATGTAAGTAGTTCTATGCAGAATAGAAAGCAGATACAAGTTAATGACAAGGAGGTTAAAATGAAGCCAAGGTAATTTACTCAAGAATATTTAAGACATAAATATGTATGAATTTAATAATCAGTGGATTATAAGTTTAGAGAAGGAAATAAGTCCACAGTTATTTCTCAGATGCTATCTTTGGTGAGTTCATGTCAGCAACCTTAATAAAGAATATCAGAATAAAGCCAGGACCTGTGGTACCCGTCTGACATACCAGTGACTTGAGAGGCTAAGGCAGTTGGATGGTGAATTTGAGGTCAGAGCTAGCTAATGCAACTTAAAGAGACTCTGTCTCAAAATAAAATAATAAAAATGGGGCTGGTGGGGCATCTCAGTGGTAAAACACTTGCCTAGCCTCCACATTCCTCGTGTTCAACCCACCATTAATAAAAAAAAATAGAATTGGGGTAATCTTCAATAAACAGATTTCAGTCTTGAATATGTTTTTAATAAAGGGATTTGTGCCATTCAAAAACATGGTATAGGTTGACTTTTATTACATAAAACCAAGGGAACCCTTTTGATTACCTAAAAAGTTAGAAAAGGCCTAGAGGACACAAAGCTAGGAAAATAAAGTGAGAGCTATTTAAAAAGAAGCAGATAGAACAAGAAGGAACAAAAGCCTGTACTCTACCTGGATACAATGGGTCTATAGAAACATCAAGACCAATATATCTGTGATATTTAGTAATTTGAGCTGAAAAAAGTATCTGTTGCAATTGGTAATTATTAGCTTTCATATGTGTGGTTATATTTGTATGCTGGATGTAGAAGACTCTGGTCTTCAAATGAGAGTTCAGTGAATGTGAACAAGTAGAAGTAGTGAGAAACTAAGAAAATTTGGGAGAAACATAGAGGAAATAGATTGGATAATAACTATAGGGTCTTGGAGGTCATGAAGACAACTATTTGTTTATTTAATTACAGAGAAGCACTTTAAAATGCACGTGGGAGCAGGCTGTGGTGTCAAACGCTTGTAATTCCCGCTCTCCCAGGGCTGAGGCAGGAAGACTGCAAGTTTCAAGCCAGCCTGGGCTGCACAGCAAGAAGTTGTCTCAAAAAAACTATGGTCTGGGGATGCAGCCCGTTATTAGAGTTGTTGTGTAGTATGTGCAAGAGACCTGGGTTTGACCCCCAGCACCACAAGATGAGAGTGGAAAAAAAAAGAAAGAAAATGCTCATGACTTATGGGAGATGCCAGTAAGTAAGAATGGCCAAAAGATGTAGAAGAGAGGGTATAAAGGTGCAGCAGGGATAACATGAATGATGGAGAAACAGAGGTAGTAGTTTCAATAGTTGTTTTTTTAATTCCAGCTGTACTTAATGCCCTTTGAACAGGAAGAGGGAAATTAGGTAACCATACAGACTCAGGATTAGAGTTTAAATCACTGTCTTAGTCAGAGACGTATTCACTACTGCACAGAGCCAGGGCACGTTATCATTTTCTTACCATGTTTTTTCTTATGTGATTTTTAAACTGACAGATTTAGTGAAGTACCTAGAATTTTATCTATCTCATTAAACGTTACCTTACAGCTATCATTTTTGTAGTCAGAACATTTTACATCATTCTCAGCATTTTTCAAGAATAAAATATATTACATACTCATGTTGTAAAATAGGCCTCTTGAGCTTATTCCCCCCATTTAACTGAAATTTTGTATCCTTTAACCAACATTCCTCCAGCCTTCAGCCCCTAGTACTCACCACTTTTCTCTCTACTTCCATAAGATCAACTTTTTTATAGTTCATATTCAAGTGGGATCATTTGGTATTTTTCTGTGGCTGGCACATTGTATTTAAAGGAATGTCCTCCAGGTTATTTCTTGTTGTCTAAAATGACAGAATTTCCTTCTGTAGAGTATGAATCCTGCTTTGGTAAACACTGCGAGGGCAAGTTCTCTGATATTTACCTACCTCTAGTACTTGCTCTGGTACTTAGTATTCAATAAACATTAGTAGAGAAAGAGGGAAAATGGAAAGAACCAAACTAAAACAGGAATAACAAACAACCTGGCATGTGCAGTAGTCATTTATTATGTGGGGTGGCATATCAAGAGTGAGACTATGGATGCGGAACAATAATATCAATAGCAGCAATAAAAAAAAAAGTTACAGGAGTTCACTAAGCGTTAGGTAATGTTCAGGTTCCAGAGACTTCTTTCTTATATCAGAAACATTGTACTGTTGACCCAAGACCAATTCAACTTAAATATATTTTTTCATGTTCAAAATCAACAAAGAATATTTGAACCAATATATAAACTTTTTTTAAAGGCCATATGAGAATCTGTATTAAAATGCTCTTAGAAAGCTTACATTATTCTGTTTCTAACATTCCATGTGGTAGTGAATAATTCTGCTTTCAAACCTAATTCTAAAGGGGTTTGGAGGCATTTATATAAAAATCTCTAGACACAGAAGGATTTAAAATCTACTAAACCAGGAACTACTGTACTATCCTGTATAGCCAAAAAGACTTAAATAGACACTAAAATTTTCCAGACATATCCAGTAATTCCTAGGAAATGTTTGTGGGGAAGATGAAGGATAAAAGTGGCTTATCTCAAGAGTAATTGAAAATAATAAGAGATGACTCAGACATCTTCACTCTCTTTCTTGCTGCCCCTCTCTTTGCATTTTCTCTGACTCTATCTCTATCCTGTCTGTCTCTAATATCTCACCATGCCTTTCAAAACCTGAATTCCGAAATACACCGACTTCAGTGCATTCTTGACCTTAAGTGCATAATTTTTTTTAAAGGTGATTTTTAAAATCTGATGTCAATTGTAGGGGCTGGTAAAGCCAAATGAAGAGTTTTGTTACAATATTCCTGATTCTGTAGATATCATTAGGACTATTTTCTGGGGAGAAAGCACTGGAATGTTACTGAAAACTATTGGCTAAAAATGTACAAGCTTAATAAGCACAGCAGAACACAAACTAATCACTGATTCACAGGTTTTTTCTCCGTGTTTTCTATGTTATAGAATAAGATAAATAAGTTATTTTTCTCTTATCCTTGAAGGAGAATCAGAATAATAAGATCATAAGTAGAAAGTATGTGGGGTTTCTAGTAGAATAAAATTTTCTCTTTTATTATAAAAAATGGACTATAAAAATTAAATGATGTATGTACTTTGAACTCTCATTAATATATTAAGTGATATTTACCCTGTAAATAATAATAAATGAGTTTTCAACTTGAGCATTAAAACTTACAATAAATTCCAAAAAAAATTTCTATCATTCTGGTATAGTCATTATTAGACTAAATATATTATTGAAGCAAGTATTTACAGAAGCATAGTGTGTACTCATTTGATTTTTATTAAGTATTCTTCATTTTCATAATGACATTGGCTTTTGAATTAGCAAAACAGCTTTAAGCATAACAATGACACTTTAAATATCTGGTGTCATATTTTATTGTATCAGATAAAAGGGAATCCTTGGTTTCTGTTTGTGTTTAGTTAATTTTGCCCTAAGTCATGGGTGTAGCATACTAGTGTTATGACAGTGAAAGAGTTTGGAGTCATCTAAGAGTATACTTTATAGCATATATTTAATAGGAATTCATCAGAGAATATGATGTCTTTTGGTGCTGCTTATATTCAGGACATTATTTTCTATCTAGATTTTATTCTAAAACAGAAGTTATTTATTTATTTATTTAATTTATTTTTGCAATACTGGGGTTTGAACCCAGGGCCTTGTGCTTGCATGTTTTGCAAGTACTGGACCACTAAGTTGTACGCCTAGCCGATTTTTTTTTTTAAGTTTTTGACACAGGTTGTCACTAAATTATGCAGATTGCCTCTGGTCTTGAACTGGTCATCCTCCTGCCTCTGTCTCCAGAGTTGCTGGGATTACAGGCATGTACCACCGCACCCACCTAAAGCAGAAGTAATTTAAAATAGAGTAAAAATATTTAGTATATAGTAGTGTATTATGGATATTGACTACACACTAATCATTGACATTGCTTGTGACTTCTAGGATGTAGATTGTAAATGAACCATGAAGCAAATGGCAGAAAGAAATTGTTTTAATCACCTTTACTTTCCATAGAAAAGAAACATAAGATATTTTTAAAAGTCAATCTTATTAGAATTTCTGATGATATCAATGACTAATAAATTAATTTCTAGTTTATTTGCAGAAAGTAATTAGTGCATATAATAAGGGTCAATTTGTAAGTAAAATATCAAAAAGAGCATTCAGACTTTTGTCCACAGGTAAATATTTAAACAAAATTATTTTGATGGGACTGAGGATGTACCTCAGTGGTAGATCATTTGCCTTGAATACCTATGGTCTTGGGTTCATTCCCCAGTTTCTTTTTAAGTGACTTGTGCATCATGATTCCATTTGTGGTGCTGTTAAGAACCTACAAAGCCATTGTCTCTTATTTCTGGGCTTGCTATCCATGCTCATTTCTTCTGTAGTGATGAAGTTGGGCTCTTCTCCGTTATTACATAGATTCTTTCCTCTTTGATGCTTTGTTTTTGAGGTGGCCTCCTCAGTACACTCTGTATAATGCCCTCCATGAATTTTGACTTTTAGAAATCATAGCTGAGAATGGGAGGTATTGTAGGCAAATATGATTTTTTCCAGTTATAAGAGTATGCATAAGTAAAGAAGCAGAGAAATTGCTAAGAGCTTAAATGGAAGTAGAAAAAATTAAAACTGCAGAGAGAATAGCAAAAGATTTCTAAAATAATTATAAGTAGATAAAAAATGAGCATATTACCACCAAAATACATAGAGGAACATTTTAATATCTCTAATTTATGTGAGTATTTTCCCTCTTAAGGACAATAACCTGCCCTCAACTGTCATATTCACCCTTATGTAAATTAAGAGAAAAAACAAAATAAGCAAATAATAATTCAGTTTGATGTACTATAAGTTAAAAAAAAAACTCTGTCCTGTAAATGCTCAAATATCCAACCTATATGACTCTCTAGTCCTTTCCAAGATGAAGTTTGGATATAGCCAGGGGACCTCGGGTGTATATGACATTCTGGATATTTGCTATGGCTGGTTCCTCTGTTCTTGGCTTTCACTGGTGACTGGATACCTGCCCTCTCTGGCTTTTCAGAGAGACTTTCTAGTACTTATTGCTAGCCTCTGTGCTCTTAATCACTTTTCTCAAAAAAAAAAAAATACAGAGGTATTTTGGTCATAAACCCAGCCTTTGACCCTTTCAGCACCACTTTTCCTATTACCAGAGTATCCATTGTAGGCTACGCTCAGGCTAAGGAGAGAGTTAGAAGAGCTTCCTCAGGTTTATCATCTTGATTATGTTCCAACAATCCAATGATGCTATTGCTTATTTAATGAGGGAATTGGCTATATGTGTCATTCTTTTATGGTAGTGTTTCTCAGCATGGATTAAACAATAAAACCACTATATATATATATATAATATATATATATATATATATTATATATATATATATATATATATATATATATATATATATATATAAACATACATATATATTTATATACATGGTATGGGATTTAGCTCAGTTGGTAGAGCACTGTTCTGCAGTCTCTGAGGTCCTGAGTTCAATTACCAGCACCACAAAAGTGGGAGAAGGATGTAGAAATCCACTCCTGAGGCAATCCCGCAACAATCAGCCATTGAAAACCCTATAGGAGTCACTATGAGTTGGACATGACTCTACTGCACCTAACAACAACAACATACAGACACACACACACACACACACACACACACACACACACAC
>VMDO01042872.1:0-10262 GCA_007922755.1 Pedetes capensis
ACTCATAGCGACCCTCTGTACAACAGGGGAAACACTATTGTCAGTGATTCTCTGCTGTTCATAGGGTTTTCAATGGCAGATTGATTTTTGGGAGGGGGTTGCCAGGTCCTTCTCCCAAGCCTACAGCTTCTGGTGTTCCCAGGCGGTCTCCCATCCAGGTACTAACCAGGCCCAACCCTGCTTAGCTTCCGAGATCTGACGGGATCGGATGCCACAGGGCTACGGCTGCAGGCATAAAAAATATACTAGTGAGGCTTATTTGACCATTTCTTGTAATGAAACTCAACAGCAATAAAAACCAAAGTAATAATATGAAAACACAATTCTGTTTAAGCAATTTTACAAAAGACCAAATGGCTATGTGTGATCTTATTGCAAAGCTCTCTGACAGCTAAGGGACAAGGGAAAGAATGTATCCAGTCCAGTGGTTCTCAAACTTTATAACAGTACAAACTTTTAATCAACTAAAACTGCATGTGGAGTTGATTTGGTTAAATCTTGGCTGAGGGACCAGAGAATCCACTTACCGGCTTATCCCTCACAAACTTCTCTCCCTCACACATGGCAGCCCTTGTGGAACATCAGGCCTCTGAAATTGATATTAATAGTAAGCCAGAAATAGTCCATACATTCTATGTCTCCACATTTGAGCCATTAGAATTTCAAATCAAGAAATCTAATTTCAAATTATCTGACATTAAGAAAAGTCAGAACTCATAAGTATTTGTGATTAACTAAGCAGAGAACCACTGTCAAATATAGTACCAGAAAATAAGCCCACCAGGCTGGAAGACATTCAAGAAATGACTGGGGAAGAGTTACATTCTCAAAGTGGAGTTGGCCTTAATGACAGGAATGGAGTAAGGCCCCTGGGACCTCCTTTTGCTAATGTGGCATGACTCAAAATGAGAAGAAACATAGTGGCTGCAATAATGGGCTCAAACACAAAAAGACTATGTGCCTGCACAGTGTTGGGTAGTGTTTTGTTTTGCTGTACTTAGCATCACTATGAGTTGAGTCCAATTCAATAGTATCTAACAACAAAGAGGAGGATAGTCTTCATCCTTCTACTATTCCATGTTCCTAAGAAAATAAGAGAAATTAATTAGCATGCATAACTTAAGACTGCGATAGTTTGGTTCTTGAGTCTCTTGGAAAGGCCCATGCATTCATTAAAAGCTTTGTCCCCACACTGGAGCTATTGGGCAGAAGTAGAATGCTGAAGAGCTGGAGCCTAGAAGGAGGATTTTATGTCACTGGGGTTGCCCTCTCTAAGGAGATATCCCAAAGTAGTAGGGCCAACAAATCATAAACTAAAACTTCTAAAACTATGAACCAAGATAAACCTTTTTTTTCTGTACAAGTTGATTATTTCATGTATTTTTATAGTAACAGAAAGCTGACTAACATAAAGACTATCAATTCTGAATAGAGATGCACCAATATGATATGTAAAGAAAGGGAGCCATGACTTCCTAAGGAAATAATTCTGGGTCCAATTTGCTATAAGGACAAGAAGTGGCCAATAAATACCCAAGAGTTCTATGCCATAAAGCACATCTTAAGTCACAGTATCTTGGAAACGTTTCAAATAACATAGGACTTCTCATAATATAGTATATAGCACTAGCACTATCTGACTTTGAAGAATATAATTTTTTAGAGTGCCCTTAAAAGTAAATTTGCTGAAAATATACCTCCATGAAAATGATGATTCAATAAAAGATCATTGGATAGAAGACAGCTAAGTGTTGGAGGATATCTTCCAAAAACTGATCAGTTGTGCTCTGGAGTAGCTAAATGATACAGATCCAATGCTTTCAGATAATTTGGTAACAAAATAAACTGTAATTTAACACAAAAAATACTGATACCATTGGTGTAAAGAATACTTATTTTTCTATTCTACATAGTACACATCTAGTTCATCCAAAAGTAGTTTCAAGACATTTTAATAACAGTGAACCAAGAGGAAAATATGTACCTACTACATGCTACTAGGATTTCTACTACACTTTGGTCAAATGAGGGATAATACCCACTGGCTGATCCTGTGAGGTGGTCTCAGGATGAGGCTTGTTTCCTGTTCTCAGGTGTAAACAAAAGTCGGACATCAGGATTTTATTTAAGATGTATAGAAGAAGTAATATTTTAAGTATATTTAAATATTATGAGAACCCAGTTAGAACCTGCTAAATTCTCTATTGCTTATTATCCTAGTGTCTTTACCAATTTAGTATATAAGTTCCCATCAGTTTTTATCAAGTCAAGAATTAGAACCTTGGGAAGTGAGATAAACCATTCCTCACTTGAGGCAACCAAGACAGTCATTAGTACATTCTGGGACATTAAATAATTACAATTAAAATTCAAAAATCCCTCCAAAGTTTATTCTCCTTAACCCTTCAATTCCAAGAGTCCAACCATGAGTACAAACAGGCCCTAGGTTGTGGTTGATATGAGAGGAAATCAATCCCTTTCCATCTGATCCAGAGAATCCTTCCTACATATAGCATCAAGCAGAGAAGAGGGAATTGCAGTCTTGTTTCCCTCATCACTTCTAGGGCCCTATTTTATGCATTCATTCAGCATGACCTGTTACTTTTAATGAAGAATTAGTCATTCAGACTTATTCAACTCATCAAAGAAGAAAGGTCCCAAAGATGCAATCCTCACCCTCTGCTGGAGTCTCAGGAGTGGTCCAGGGAGCCTATTCTCATCTAGTCATTCAGATGCCCAGAGATAAATGCCTCTACCATAGCACATCCATAATAAATAACACTTGAAAGACTGTTGTATCAAACCAGACATTCATGTTGCTTATGTATACCAAGTACAACTTCTCCAGGAAAAGCTTTGGCATTTTTCTATAAGATGTAACAGTGTGTCTCCTGGTGACTCCAGAAGAAAAGATTTCACAAGAGAAAAGAAAAGTCAAGAAATGAATGGTGCCAGGCACCATGGCACACACCTGTAATTCCAGTGCCTTAGAAAGCTGAGACAGAAGGATTGCTGTTTCAAGGCCAGATGCAGCCTACAGAACTTTGCAAGGCCCTGCCTCAAAATAAAATATAAAAACAGGACAGGCAGTGTTATTTAGTGGTAGAGCATTTGCCTACCATGCACAAGGCCCTGGGTTCAAGCCTCAGAACTGAAAAGAAAAAGACATGAATGGAAGTGAGGTAGTAGTTTTACTGGTGTACTCATCTAATTGTAATGTTAGGAACTATGCATTTACTGCATGTAAAGTTCACCTCAATTAAAGAAAATGAAACAGAAATGATTCACCTTGAAGTTCTAAGCCTTCAGGAAGGGGAAGACTTAGAAAGTGTTGCTTTAGTTATAGGTAATTCTCACTCTGCGTAGTTCCAATGTGCATGAATTTCAGTTATATAAATAACACCAGTTTCCCAACAACACAGTTCAAATTTCAGTCGCCATAACATATCAGTTGAGTAACCATGTGTTAGTTGGCTGGTTTATCATTACGGCACAGAAAGCAACAGAAACAAACTAATGAGAGGAATGATTTATTAGGGGCTCACAGTCAGAGTATCTTAGTCTATAGAGGCAGGCAGACATGGGGGAGAGCAGACATGGAAGCCAAGGAGGCTGTGGGTCAGACATCAGAAGACTTTGTGTCATGATAGATTAGAAGCAGAGAGGGTGACTGGAATCATGGGTTGGAGTAAACTCTAAGGGCCCACCCCAAAGGACTTGCTTCCTCAAGGCTTAGATCCCAACTCTCAAAGTTCCAAAGCCTCTACAAACAGTACTACCACCTGGGAACCAAACATTGAAATGCATGACCTTTGGGGTACCTTTTAGATTCAAACCATAGCATTATAAAAATCACAAACTTTGGGGCAAATTCTTCATTCCACAAGTCATTATGAAACCAAGAGACATGTTCATGATCAGTGGTATCTGAGATTTGGTTCACCTAAGTATCCAGATGAGTTGCCTGTGTACAACTTCTCCAGGAAAAGCTTTGGGATTTTTCTATAAGATGTAACAGTGTGTCTCCTGGTGACTCCAGAAGAAAAGACTTCACAAAAGTTGTCTTTGATCACTTAGTAATAAACTTGTATGACACTGTGTGAATAGATACTTGAAGATAGAATTTGCCCGTAGAGATGAAAGGGCAATGAAAAAACAAAAAAATGATAATGCTGGAAATGAAATTCAAATCACACATATTCAAGACATAACTGAAGAGAGATGTTGACACCATCACCATTCAAGAGATGCTAGACCCTCACCCAGAGGAACTTAGTGAAGATAAACAACTTAGCAACATAAAGGAGAAAAGCATTTGTGAAAGATGAAGAGGTCCCAGAAGAAGTGATGCCAGGAAAAATTCACATTAAAGAAATTCTCGGAGATATTTCATGACATTGAAAGCACAAAGGATAAAATGCTGGAAACCAATCCAAACTCAGAAAGGAATGTGACAATTCACCAAGGCCCAGAAAAGATGTTCATTCCATATGTTAACTTATATGACAAGAAGGAGAAGGAAAGTACCATTTGAACTATTTTTGATGTTTTGTTTTATAAAGAAGTAACATATTTCAATTCCCAATATTTTTCATGTTTTAAATTTCAGTGTTATAAAAATATCAGTTTTATTTTTTTCATTTTCTATACATTCACAATCAATAAGAGGTTTTTCTAAATGTGGGGTCTTTAATTTTTTTAAAACTGATACATAAAAACATAAAATTTGTACATGTTAATGTATGGGGTACTATGTAATATTTTGATATATGTATAGACTGTACATATATAGACTTCATAATGTTTAAATCAGGTTAAACATGTCTCCCCAAATGTTCATCATTTCTTCATTTTGCTTCAGTTCTGGAGGGTTGAACTCAGGGCCTTGTGCATGCTAGACAAGCACTCTACCACTGAGCTCTGCCTCCAGACCTTTTTTATTTTTTATTTTGCAGCAGGCTGCCTCTGGCCTCAAACTCATGATCACCCTGCTTCTGCCTTCCAAGTTACTGGGAATAATAGTATGTGCTACCATACCTGGACATTTATCATTTCTTTATGGTGAAAACTTTCATAAACCTTGTTACTAGTTTTTTGAACTAAATAGTACATTATGTTATATATAGTCACTGTACTGTACAATAGCACACCAGAAGTTGCTCCTATCTAACTGTAACTTAATATCCACTGACCAGCTTTTCCCCACCTCCTTCTTTTCCCTACTCTCCCCAGCTTCTGATAAACACCATTCTATTTTTAGCTTCTATGAGATCAACTTTTTAAGATCTCACATATCAGTGGGATCATGCAGCCCTTGTCTTTCCATACCTAGTTTATTTCACTTGACAAAATGATTTCTGGTTCATCCATGTTATACAAATGACAAAATTTCACTCTCTTTTATGACTGAATAGTATTCTGCTGAGTGTATGTATCATATGTTCTTACCCACTCATTAGTCCATGGACAATTATGTTGTTTCCATATCTCAGCTATTGTGAATAGTATGTCAAGGAAGATGGCAGTGCAAAATTCTCTTCAACATCTGATTTCATTTCCTTTGGATATATACTCAGTAGTAGGGTTATTGGATCATATGATCTATTTTGAATTTTTAAGGAATCTCCATACTGATTTCCATAATGGCTGTACTAATTTATATTCCCATCAACAATGTTCAAGCATTTCCTTTTCTCCACATCTTCACCAGCACTTGTTATCTTTAGCCTTTTTGATAATAGCCTTTCTTGGTAGAATAAGGTGACATTATATTATGGGTCTCACTATTATCTTTATTTGCTTTTCCTTGATGAGTTGAACATTTTTCATATGCTTGTTGGTCATTTGCTTAGAATTTTGGCATCTCCAAAAGCTCATTTATCTTATGCTCTTCATGTATTGTTGTTCACTCTAGCACTCTTCAGTTCATATGGCTCAGATCTCTCTGTCTGTTCTTCTTTCTGAGTTCATCTTTCCACTGATAACTCTTCTGCAGATTTCTTAATTCTCTCCCAATGTCTCTAGGTCTTCTTAAATGTTACTGGTTTCCTATCATTGCCTGCTCTTGGAAAAGTTCCAATCCAATAAAATGTAACTAAGAGTAGGGAGTAGGGAGAAGTAGACATCAAAAACACAGGACATGGCCACCTATGCTTAAATTCAGACTGGAGAATGATCCCTCAGCAAGCATTGGGGAATAAGAAAGGGTCACTTTGAAAGAAACTAAGAAGGCAGCCTTCTGCATTCTGACATATCAAGTACAGTGTAGATGACATATCAGAAATAGAGCACATATTGAACTCTTTATCATTAAAGCTGTTCCTCATCCAGTAGAAGAAATGACTCTCTCCCACCTTTATCTCTCTCAATCTCTCTTTCCTCTCCTCTCCTCTCCTCTCTTCTCCTTCTCTCTCTCCTTCTTTCCTCCTTCTCTTCCTCCCCTTAGTGATTCTTAAGAAAAAATAAGTTTTAGAGAAATAATTATTTGTACATAAAATGCAGTTAACATACATATGTTGGGACCAGTGCCATTCTTAAACTACTCAAATCCACAATGCATACTATGTTGAAAACTAGGTATTAAAAAATAAAAGACTCATAATAAATAACTAGCACTTATGCCTGCTGTATTCAATGTGAAGAAACCATCCTTAGAAAATAAAGTATATGACATTGTGCTACTATTTTCAGATGGACAATATATTGCTCATTTCATACATCATCTACATCAATCTAAGTAGACTTTGGAACCTCAACATGGCTACTATAAATATGATTATGCCACAGGTAGAATCAAAAGGCCACAAACACCATAAGAACTGGTGTCAACTGACTGACCCTCTAAGTCATAGGAAACCAGAAAGGTCCAAGGGCCCAAGGCTGCAGGAAATGGAAATATCAAACTCTAAACCATTGCTAGGATCTACACCCTAAGGAGATTAACTCATATTCAGAAATATGCTCGTAGCTAGTAGAAGTGACCCATCTGATTATTTGCATTGAAATGTATTATTCATGAGGTGTCCTTTGACTTTATGTAATCACAAGCTTTGAGCATGCCAGAGATTTGCAGATTATACCACATTATTTATCTTGAGTTTTGTTGAGTGGGGTGGTGAGATGAAAAGGTGGTGGTTCATGCCATACATCTTGAAGGATGTGTTTTGAGCTATTCTGCCATTTAGATGATAGTGCCTTTGCCAAAAGTCAAGCAGGATTGCCTACCAATTGTTATAACTAAATTAGGATCGAAAAGTAGCAAATATTGGGAGCCTCTTTACATGTTCATAATTTATAGCAGTTACTCCTAAATATAATTGGCTACAGGCTGTTTTCCCTCTTTCCTCTGAGGCAATGCAATTAATAAGCACATAAAACTAAAGGGCAATATAATGAACAAAACATCTGAAATAAATTCCAATAAAATATATAAAAATTGTATATAATTAATGGTAGCCACTACATAATAACTGCTTTGATAAACTAAATCTTACAAAATTCAGTAAAAATAAATCCAGCAGTGAGCCGGCCCGCGGCCCAAAACGAATGGTCCCTGTGGGGGAGGGGTGAGTGAGAGAAAGGAGACAAGGGGACAAGTCTGCAGTTGCTGATCAAATCCGTTTATTGAACGTCATACAGGAGGTTTTATAGAGTGAAACGAGAGGGCTGGGTCTATCTGCTTACAAGGAGCCTTGTCTTACCACTATTGGTTATAATGTTGCTGGGGAAGGTCTACTGTATGCGGGGCGAAATGGAAGGTTACTGGTTATGCAAGGAGGTCATGAGAAAATCTTGTGCTTCACCACAAGGCCAAGATAAGCTCCTATTGTAACTATCAACAATGCCCGCATCCTGTGTATCTGGTACACTGCCTCCTCAGCCTTACCCCTGGGATCCATCAGGGAGGCTTGTCACAGCCTTGGAACATGCGGTTCCCAACACAGCAGCATAAGATATACAAAACACTTAAATTATGATGAAATAATTAAGTTCACATTGTTGTCGTTGTTGTTAGGTGCCGTCGAATCGGTATCCAACTCAAAGCAATCCTCATAGGGTTTTCAAAGGCTGACTACTTCAGGAGTACCTTGGGAGTGCATTGCCAGGCCCTTTTCCCATTTTTGCGGTGCTGGGAATTGAACTCGGGACCTCAGAGACTGCAGCGCAGCACTCTACCAACTGAGCTAAATTCCAGCCCAAGTTTACATTATGCAGTCAATTATACCAAAAAATACAATTGTATTGATGTTTTAAAACACAACTTGGGTAGCAAATTATATCACTTTAAATTTAAAAAAAAAAAAAAACAACTAGAAAATAAATTCTGTATATTTTGAAACATGGTTAAAAAATGAGACCTTTGCATTGTTCTCAAAATAGTTCTATCAATGACTAAACTACTTCCAGTGCCCCCAAGTGCTAAGGTCCAGTCATCTACAGCAGCCCAGAGAACCAACTGATGCTTCTAGACTGTTATGTGTGTCTAAGGACAGAAACAGGTCTGTTGACATCTCAACTCCATTCTTTGCCCTCTGCATCATCCATCACTTTCTTTTGTATTAATTCTTTCCACTCTCCTATTTCATATTCTCTTTCACCCAGCTGCTTGTAAGATGTCTTTGGTGGTGGAGCTTCTACTTCAGAAGAATCTTTAGTGACATTGATATGTGGGTGCTGTTGTTCTTGTTAGGTGCTGTCGAGTCGAGTCTGACTCATAGTGACCCTATGTACAGCAGATCAAAACGCCTGCCAATTCTGTGCCAGGTAAATGATCTTATTTATATTTAAGCCCATTATTGCAGACACTGTGTCAATCCATCTGATGGAGGGTTTTCCTCTTTTGCATTGACTGCCACTCTCCCAAACATGATCCTTCTCCAGGGATTGATCTCTCCTGACTACATGTCCGAAATATGTAAGACACAGTCTGGCCATTCTTGCTTCCAAAGAGCACTCTGGTTGTACTTCTTCTAGGACAGATTTGTTGTTTCTTTTGGCAGTCCATGGTATATTCAATAGACGTCTCCAGCACCACAATTCAAAAGCATCAATTCTTTTTCTGACTCCCTTGTTCAATGTTCAGCTTTCACAACCACATGATGCCACTGAAAATACCATGGCATGAGTCAGACGCACCTTCGTCTTCAATGTGACATCTCTGCTTTTCAATACTCTAAAGAGATCTTTTGCCACAGCTTTTCCTAGAGCAATGCGTCTTTTGATTTATTGACTGCTGCTTCCACTGGTGTTGATTATAGAGCCAAGCCAAGCAAAATCTTGGACAACCTCAATCTTTTCTCCATTTATTGTGAAGTTGCATGCTGACCCAGTCATAAGGATTTTTGTTTTCTTGATGTTTAGTCGTAACCCATATTGAAGGCTATGATCTTTGATCTTCATCAGTAAATGTTTTAAATCCTTTTCACTTTCAGCAAGCAAAGTGGTGTCATCTGCATAACGCAGGTTGTTGATGAGTCTTCCTCCAATCTTGATGCCAAGTTCTTCATCATAAACTCCAGGTTCTCGGACTATTTGCTCAGCATATAAATTGAAGAGATAAGGTGAAAGTATACAGCCCTGATGCACACCTTTCTCAACTTTAAGCCACGCAGTGTTTCCTTGTTCTACTCGAACAACTGCCTCCTGGTTCATGTACAGATTTCTCATGAGCACAATTAGGTGTTCTGGTATTCCCATTTTCCAAAGTGTTACCCATAATTTGTTATGATCCACACAATCAAATGCTTTTGCATAGTCAATAAAACATAGATAGACATCTTTCTGATATTCTCTACTTTCAGCTAATATCCACCTGACATCAGCAATGATGTCCCTGGTTCCCCACCCTCTTCTGAATCCCGCTTGATTTTCCAGTAATTCCCTGTCTATATACTGCTGCAGTCGCTTCTGAATGATCTTTAGTAGAATTTTGCTGGTGTGCGATATTAATGATATTGTCCGATAGTTTGCACATTCAGTTGTATCCCCCCTTTTGGGAATAGGCACAAATACAGATCTCTTCCAGTCAGTTGGCCAAGTAGCTGTTTTCCAAACCTGTTGGCACAAACATGTTAACACCTCCAGTGCTGCATCTGTTTGTTGAAACATCTCTATTGGTATCCCATCAATTCCTGGAGGCTTGTGTTTCACCAGTTCTTTCAAGGCAGCTTCCACTTCATCCTTCAACACCATTGGTTCCTCTTCATATGCAACCTCTTGGAATGGTTGGTCATCTACCAATTCTTTCTTGTATAATGACTCTG
>VMDO01042873.1:0-10261 GCA_007922755.1 Pedetes capensis
AAAAAAAAAAAAAAAAAAAAAAAAAAAAAAAAAAAGAACATTGGTATTAATAATTCCTCTTCCTTTTCTTTCTCCTGCTCCTCTTCCTCTTCTTCTTCCTCTTCTTTCTTCTTTCTTCTTGATAGGGGATCCCCATATAGCCCAGGCTGGCCTCAAACTTGTGATCCTCCTGCCTCAGCCTTCTGAGTGCTGGAATATAGGCATGTGCCACCACGCCCAGCTTCAGATCCTTTTTATTTCTGAGGTATCTATTGTAGTTTCTTCATTTTCATTTACATTTCATTTATTTGACTCTTTTTTCAGATAAGCTATTTGTCAATTTAATTTTTTCGAAAAACAATTCTTAGTTTTATTCTTTTTATGGTTTTTCTGTTCTCCACTTGACTTATTTTTCTGATTTTTATTATTTTCTTCCTTCTGCTATTTTTGGGTTTATTTTTTCTAGTTCACTGAGGCATAATGTGAGATTATTTATTTGCAATCTTCCTTTATAATGTAGGCATTTATTGCTATAAACTTTCCTCTGAGAACTACTTTTGTTGTATTTCATGGGTTTGGTATGTTGTATTTCTATAGTGGTTTATCTCAGGATATTTTCAAATTTCCCTTTTGATTTCATCTTTGAGCCATTGGTTGTTCAGAGGAATATGTTTTTTAATTTCCACATATTTGTGAATTTTCTAAGATTCTGCCTATTATTAATTGCTAGTTTTATACCAGGCTGGGGTTTAGCTCAGTTGGTAGAGCACTGCTCTGCAGTCTCTGAGGTCCTGAGTTTGATTCCCAGTACCACAAAAAATGGGAGAAGGACATGGCAATCCACTCTCAAGGCAATCCTGAAACAATCAGCCATTGAAAACCCTATGAGGGTTGCTGTAAGTCGGATGCGACCCAACGGTACTTGACAACTGACAACAAGTTTTATGCCATTGTAGTCTAAAATAGGGGCTGGGATTTGGCTCAGTGGGTAGAGCGCTGCGCTGCAGTCTCTGAGGTCCCAAGTTCAATTCCCAGCACCACAAAAAACGGGAGAAGGACCTGGCAATCCACTCCCAAGGCAATCCCGAAATAGTCAGCCATTGAAAACCCTATGAAGGTCGCTATGAGTCAGATACCAACTTGACGGCACCTAACAACAACAACAACAAGTCTAAAATAATACTAAGTATGTTTTTGATCTTATTAAATTGGTTAAGACTTGTGTTGTGGCCTAATATATGGTCTATCTTGGAGAATGTTCCATGTGTGCTAGAGAAAAACATATTTTGCTGCTGTGGTTGGAAATTTCTATATATGTCAGTTAGGTCCATTTGATCAAAAGTACAATTCAAGTCCAGTATTTAATAATTTTCTATGTGGTTGATTTATCCATTATTGAAAGTGAGCTTTTTAAGTCCTCTACTATTATTATATATATTATTATATTGCTATTTCTTCCTTTATGTCCATTAATGTGTGCTTTGTATAATTGTTGTTGTTGTTGTTAGGTGCCATTGAGTCAGTGTGTGGCTCATAGCGACCCTACGCACAACAGGCAAAACACTATTGTCAGTGCTTCTCTGCTATTCATAGGATTTTCAATGGTAGATTGATTTTTGGGAGTGGGTTGCCAGGTCCTTCTCCCAAGCCTACAGTATCTGGTGTTCCCAAGTGGTCTCCCATCCAAGTACTAACCTGGCCTGACCCTGCTTAGCTTCTGAGATCTGATGGGCTCAGATCTGCTATGGCTGTAGGCCTTTATATATTTAGATGTTCCAATGTTGGGTCCATATGTTTACAATTGTTATATTCTCTTAATTGACCCTTTTCTCAATAAATAATGACTTTCTTTGTCCCCTGTGACAGTTTTTGACTTGAAGTCTATTTTATCAGGTAAATATAATCACCCCTTCTCTCTTTTTGTTACTATTTGCATGGGATATCTTATTCTACCCATCACTTCACTATTAGCCTGTGTGCATCCTTAAAGCTTAATTGAGTCTTTTGTAGGCTACGTATGGTTGGATCTTGTTTTTCTTATTCATTTAGTCACTGTATGTCTTTTGATTGTAGACATTTAATGTTATTGATGATAAAGACTTACTATTGCCATTTTGTTGTTTCCTGATTGTTTTGTAGCAATTTGTTCCTTTCTTTCTTGTCTACCTTTGTGATTTGATAATGTTCTGTAGTGCTAAGCTTTGATTTCTTTCTCTTTACTGTTGGCATATCTGTTTTAGTTGTTTTTGTTTTGTTTTGTGGATACCATGAGGTTTATGTAAAACGTCTTATAGTTCCTGGGCTCAGGATCTTGTGAAACTAATATTGCAGCTGGAATTTGAGATGCAGATTCATTTTCTAAGGCCCAAGTTGTACAGTTCTACCATTTAGGAGGTTGTTGCTGTGAGGCACAATCCAGCAGCTTAATCACAGGGCCTGGAATGTTGCTTTGGTTCTGACTCTGGGGTCAGAGCATAGCACTGGCATGACTCTGGGGAAGAAGGGATGCTTCAGAGACTCAGCACATAGTTGGCCGTTTAGGACCTGGAACACACAGAGTACAGTGGCATCTCAGTCTTAGGGGATGAGGTACCATTCAGTGGTTACTTTGGCCCCTGGATGGTGGTCCAGACTCTGCAAGGCTGGATATAGCAGCAGCAAGGCCACAAGAATGGCAAGGTGTCACTGTGGTTTTGTCCCTGGGGGGCGGGTAACAGCACAACAATGACCACTCCCCTGAGAGCTACGGTACTTCAGCAGCTCAGAGTGTGGAAGGCTAGTCCAGTTCCAGGTAGGCAGGGCACTATGGCTGTTTGGCCTGGAAGTTGGGGTGGCACAGCCTAGCCAAGGCTCTGATTTCTTGTGATGTAAGGTACAGCATCTGCTTGGCCCCCCAAAGCATAACTACACAGGTTGGTAGAACCACCAAATCCCACAGAGGGCAGGGCACCACATTAACTGTGTGCCACTGGGGGTACAACTATCTGGTATGCCAGGAGTTTGGAGTCCCTTGGGGACAGGGTCATGCCCCAGTATGGCACATGAGGAGGAATGGGGATCTGTTGGTCCTGAGCCTGGCTCCACGGCCAGGGAGGGATGCTTGGGGCCCACAGAGAAACTGAAGAATGCATGAGGAGCTACAGGCAGGTGTGACATATTTTATTCTGAGGCATTCCTCTCAGTTTCCTTCATAGTGTCACTGCCTACAGTTGTTGCCCTCTGCATGCCCTGTTGCCTCTCCATGACCCTCTAGTCCTCTCCATTGCCCATCCTCTCTGCCTGCCCCATCCTCTCTGCTTGTCTCATCCTCTCTCCGTGCCCAGTGTTGGAGGGATTTCTTAAGGCTTTTACACAATAGTGGCTGATTGTGAAGACCATTGCCCAATCACATCATAGTTACATAGGATTACATCATAGTATTATCATATATGGGGCTGGGATTTAGCTCAGTTGGTAGAGTGCTGCGCTGCAGTCTCTGAGGTCCCGAGTTCAATTCCCAGCACCACAAAAATGGGAGAAGGGCCTGGCAATCCACTCCCAAGGCAATCCCGAAACAGCCATTGAAAACCCCATGAGGGTCGCTATGAGTTGGATACCGACTCCATGGCACCTAACAACAACAACAACATTATCATATACATGCACCAGTTTCTGTCCTGTTATCTCAGTCTGTTTACATTTCAATACCAGTTACCCTGATCTGGCCTAACATTCCATGCCTTAAACCAAGTGAGATCTAGATAGGACACAATGCCAAAAGCCTATCCCCTGGGTCTACTCCTTTATAGTACGGGGTGTTTGTATGGCCTTTTGTGTAGGCCAACCTATGCTATTAGGGCATAAACCCTTTTTTGGTCTAATGGCAATAGACCTTTGAAGTCAATTTGCCAGTGCCGAAGGGGTGCATCACTCCACTGTATGAGACCTTGCTTTGGCTGTCTTCCATAGTGCTTTGGATGAGTTGCAGCACAGGCAGAACACTAACTGTCTGAGTTGGTTTTGTGGGGGTAACCTCTATACCCCAGTGATGGACAACTTGTAGCATGATCCATGGGCCAACATGTCCCAACCAGTGATGTAGTCATATGGCTACATCTGCTTGGGACACCTGTATGCTACGGATCTGGGTGAGGGCACCAGCCTCATCATTGCCTGGGCTCACCAGAGGTCTTGGCCCACATGGGCTGATGACCTACTAGCTAATTTTGCTGTACTCACTGGTGCAGCCACAGTGTTAGCCCATGGTACACTGTCTATAGCTATATGTAAGGGCTTTGGTTTATTTGTGTTCACTCTGTATATAGCATATAGGTTTGCCCTCTGGCTGCTCTGTCCTGAGCCAGTGTCTAACTAGATTTTATCTTTGTTTAACCAGACAACTACCCATCTGTGTACCAAGCCTCAGGGAGAAATGATAGCTTCCCCTGACATCCTAGGTAGCTGTCTCTGGTACAGCAGGTGGGGGATCACTAAATTTAGCAAAGGTACTAGTACCTAACACCTGTTGCAGTTCTTGAGAAAGCAGGCTGGTACTTACCTTTGCCCATTGTTCTAGGTATGGTCCTCACTTCGCCAAAGTGGACATTTAGGCCACCCCTGCCCTGCAGGCAGATACTCATGACCATATCCATCCTGCTATAGGATACATTGTTCTGACCTGTACTCTGTTCTGCAGGGCAATGGCTTCACTAGCCTATAGAGCTACCTACACAGCAACAAGTTGCTTTTTGACTAGGGAGTATTGACTTTCTTCTCCCTTTCAAAGCTGGGACCAAAACCCAATGGGCACTCACCATTTATCTGTGGGTTGTCATAGGCCCTATCTACCCCTCAAGGGTCTCAGGATTAGTTACTTGCAAGGCTTGCCCCTGCCCCAAAGCTCATTTGGCTTCTTCTGCCTTCTCTAAATCAGTAAGAGAATCATGTTAAAATAATATGATCAATGCAATGAAACAGGGACATGATGTCCACTTGTGTCTAGGTGGCCAAATCCCTGGACACCAATCAATGACATAGCCAAGTCTATCACATAATGATACTGTCCCAAGGACAAAGTCAATTGGTCCATCAGTTCCACTATAGATGGGATTGCTGCATGTAAAGGAGGAGTCATTTTGTTCATGGTTGGCCTGTTCCCTGATGGCCACCTCCTCCTTCAGTTGTTCCAACAGCCTGGCCATCTCAGCTTCCAAGGCTCACATGTGAGACTCCAATTTTTCCCTGGTCTCCTCTTGTAGCAGTTCCTGGGTGTTGTGCAGCTGGGCCTCCATACTGCTCAGTTCTTTGCCCAGCCTGATGGCCTTGGACTCAGCCTGGCTCAGTGCCCAGAATATGTTTTTAAGTTTATCCTGAGCTCACTGCAGCTTCTTAGCAACCTCCACTCACCCTCCTGCCACACAGTCTTCAGGCTGCTGACCTCTGCCCACACCTCAGACACCTCAGCCTCCAAGGCCAACTGGGTCTTCTCTCATGTACCTTTGCCCCACTGGGCTTGGTCCAGCTGCTTCCCTGCCTGGGCCTCCTCACTCAGGCATCCTTGGAGCTCCTGGATTTGCCATTTTAGCTGCTCCTGCTGCTGCTGCCTGCTCTCAGTCTTGGCTGAGAAACTGTGGCAGTTAGCCAAGGAGTTGCTGGATATAGAGGGGGATTCTATATGCTCCCAATCCTCTGGAGCAGACTATTGCAGCAAGACCAATGCCACCATATACCACAAACTTGGGGAGGGCCACATCCTTTCTCTGGGGTACTCTGGGATGCAGAGGACACTCACTGGACCCTGCATGCCACACCAAGTGTTGGATCATCCTGTCAACTACACCAGTTGTTGGACCCAAGCTGGTTTCCTTGGCCAGGGAAAGATGCCTGGGGTCCACAGAGAAATCGAAGAACACATGAGGAGCCACAAGCAGGTGTGACATGCTTTATTCTGGAACATTCCTCTCCTTTCCCTCCATGATGCCCACAGTTTTTGCCCCTGCATGCCCCATTGCCTCTCCATGCCCTGTAGTCCTCTCTGTGGCCCATCCTCTCTGCTCATCCCATCCTACATACTCGTACCATCCTCTCTGCTCATCCTGTCCTTTTGCACCCAGTATTGATGGAGGGGCTTATGAAGGCTTTTACACAAGAGTAGATAATTGCTAAGATCATTGCCCAATCACATCACAGTTTCATGGAATTATATCATAGTAATATTGTGCACATGCACCAGTCTGTGTCCTGTTATCTCAATCTGTTTACATTCCCATACCAGTCACCCTGACCCATCCTAATAGAGCCTAATGCTCTAGTGTGCAGGAGGCCTGAAGTCCCTTGGGGATGGGGTGCTGCCTTGGTTGTAGCACTGGAAACACAATTGCTGAAGTGTGAAGAAGGCCTGAGGTCCCTGGGGGACAAGGTGCCACTTCAACTTGGCCCTAAGGAGAGTATGAACCAGTGACTAGAATGGGGAGGAAAGGAAAAGCTCTGTAGTACTTTGGTCCTAAGAGGTAGAGCATAGCAGCAACTTGGCTGGGGATGGTGACCAGGTGAGTGTGTTGAAGTGGTGGCAAAGCCCATGGGATGGGAGGGTGCAAGGCTACTTGCCTCCTGAGCAGGAAATAGTCTAGCAGTCATTAGGTTCCAAGATGGTGCAGTACAGTAGCAGCATGGGCACAGCGTTTTTTCCTTCTCTGGGGGTAGCTTAGTGCTTGAACTCTGGGGAGCTCCCTCAGCTAGGCTCAGAGCTTATGAGCTCTACAGAAGTTTCCAGTGAGGAAGACCACAGGTGTTTGATGTGGTAATGAGGCTTACTGGGATCTTCTGGCTTCTATTTTCCCTGCAGGAAGGAGTCTTTCCTGGTTCTAACCTGATTTCAATTGAGGGGATGAGGTAGAGGAGGCAAAATGTTTTTCTTTTTCCTACTCTCAACCATTCTGAGTTTCTGTGCTCTACAGGATTTTATGCTGCTTCCTTGCTATTCTCTGGAATTCTCCCAGATGGCCATCTTGCTGCCATCATTCTTTGTTTCTTTCAATCACTATTCGTTTAAAAGGAGCCCCACCTATTAAAGATACTTTGAGGGTGTGTAACTCAGGGAGGCCCTGGGTTTGATCCCTGTCACCACAAAAACAAACAAACAAAAATAAATAAGAACAACCATACTTGTGTAGCCTTTCCTCCCTCTGGAAAATTGGAGCTCTACTTTGGCTAAGACTAGGTCTTATATAACCATTATTCTCCTTGTTAGTTCCTAACATATAGAAAACACAATAAATATTTATTTATTGAACAATGAACAATAGCACCACCTCCAATTGGTAAGAGGCAGAAAATGATATTTTCTTGCTAGTGCTTGTTCAC
This sequence comes from Pedetes capensis, assembly GCA_007922755.1. NCBI lineage: Eukaryota > Metazoa > Chordata > Mammalia > Rodentia > Pedetidae > Pedetes > Pedetes capensis. The sequence goes on from VMDO01042873.1 coordinate 7,321, forward strand.
TTTTGAGAAAACCCTTCTCTGGGCAGGTTACATTCATAGGTCTCAATATGTGAACCTAAATTTTATTGTCATACCATTTAGACCTAGGGAAGGCACATAATGTTATACATCTGTCATTATTTTTTAGATGAGAAAACTGAGTCTTTGTTTTAGGTTACCATGCCATGTTTTTCTCTTTTTCACATTTTTCTCCATTTCATCCATTTATTATATATTTGAGTACTTTCTAGGTGCCTGCTCCAAAGAGTTGTTTCCTCTAAGAGATAAGGTCATTTTCTGAAAAAGGTGGATCTGGGAAATAGTATTCTCAAGGTTTGAGGAACATGGAGAAAGTTTTATAAGTTGTGGCAGGGTGTGAAAAAGGGAAACACAGCAAGATTGGTGAGCAATACTTGAGGCCCTGCTTCACATAGTGATTTTGATTTTATGTACTAAAACCAATCTACCTGTTGTATGACTTCATAACTGGTTATTTGATTTAAGATCAAAGAAAGTAGATACTAGGAATGATCAGAGGTTGGAATTTAACTAGATGAGTACAAAACATCATGAACATCATCAACACCACCACCACCATAACAAGGCAAGAGATTTTGTGGTTACGGCCAGAGAATAACAGCATAATTAGTGATGCGATGAGGCTGAGAGCTCTGCCACTGGTACCTCAGATATGAGCAAGGTTACCCATGGTGGACACATTTTAAGCTGAGCTTCCAGACTAAGACAGACTAGGGAGTAGGACCTGGTGAACCACTCACGAAACAGCTAGCCATTGAAAACCCTATGGATAGCAAAGAGACACTATCGGATATAGTGCTGGAAAATGAGGCCCCCAGGTTGGAAGGCACTCAAAAGACTACTGGGGAAGAGTTGCCTCCTCAAAGTAGAGTCTACGGTGATGACAGAAATGGAGGAAAACCCCAGGGACCTCCATTTGCTGATATAGCACAACTCAAAATGAGGAGAAACAACTGTAAACATGCATTAATAATTGGAACATGGAATGTACATAGTATGAATCTAGGAAAATTAGAATTGTTAAAAGAGAAATGGAGCACATAACCATTGACATTCTAGGCATCAGTGAACTAAAATGGACGGGCATCGGCCATTTTGAGTCAGACAATCATATGGTCTACTATACTGGGAATGATAATCTAAGGAGAAATGGGGTTGCATTCACCATCAAAAAAGACATTTCAAGATCTGTCATGAAATACAATGTTGTCAGTTATAGAATAATATCCATACGCCTACAAGGAAGGCCAGTTAATATGACTATTATTCAAATTTATGCACCCACCACTAAGGCCACAAATGAAGAAAGGGAAGACTTCTGTCAGCTTCTGCAATCTGAAATAGATCAAACATGCAATCAAGACATACTGATAATCACTGGTGACTGGAATGCAAAGGTTGGAAACAAACAAGAAGGATCAGTAGTTGGAAAATATGGTCTTGGTGACAGAAATTAAGCTGGAGATCGCATGATAGAATTTTGTCAGACCAATAACCTTTTCATTACAAATACATTTTTTCAACACCATAAACAGAGACTATACACATGGACTTCACCAGATAGAACATACAGGAATTAAATTGACTACATATGTGGAAAGACACGATGGAAAAGCTCTATACAATATGTCAAAACAAGACCAGGTGCTAACTGTGGATCAGACTATCAACTTCTCATATGCAAGTTCAAAATGAAGCTGAAGAAAATTAGAACAAGTATACGAGAGCCATGGTATGACCTTGAGTATATCCCACCTGAGTTCAGAGACCACCCCAAAAATAGGTTTAATGCATTAGACACAAATGATAGGAGACCAGAAGAGTTGTGGCATGACATAAAATATATCATTCAAGAAGGAAGCAAAAAGTTCTTAAAAAGACAAGAAAAAAAGGAAAGACCAAATTACATGTCCAAAGAGACAGCATAACTTGCCCTTGAATGTCAAGCAGCCAAAGTAAAAGGAAGACATTATGAAGTTAAGGAACTAAACAGAAGATTTCAGAAGGCAGCTCGAGAAGACAAAACCAAATATTATAATGACATGTGCAAGGAGCTGGAGGCAGAAAACCAAAAGGGAAGAACATGCTCCATGTTTCTCAAGCTTAAGGAAGTGAAGAAAAAATTCAAGCCTCGAGTGGCAGTAGTGAAAGATCCTACAGGGAAAATAATAAATGATGCAGGAAACATCAAAAGAAGATGGGTAGAATACACAGAGTCATTATACAAGAAAGAATTGACAGATGACCAACCACTCCAAGAGGTTGCATATGAAGAGGAACCAATGGTGTTGAAGGACGAAGTGGATGCTGTCTTGAAAGAACTGGTGAAACACAAGGCTCCAGGAATTGACGGGATACCAATAGAGATGTTTCAACAAACAGATGCAGCACTGGAGGTGTTAACATGTTTATGCCAACAGATTTGGAAAATAGCTACTTGGCCAACTGCCTGGAACAGATCCATATTTGTGCCTATTCCTAAAAAAGGGGATCCAACTGAATGTGCAAACTATCGGATAATATCATTAATATTGCACACAAGCAGAATTCTACTAAAGGTCGTTCAGAAGGGACTGCAGCAGTATATAGACAGGAAATTACCGGAAAATCAAGCGGGATTCAGAAGAGGGTGGGGAACCAGGGACATCATTGCTGATGTCAGGTGGATATTAGGTGAAAGCAGAGAATATCAGAAAGATGTCTATCTATGTTTTATTGACTCTGCAAAGGCATTTTGTTGTGTGGATCATAACAAATTATGGATAACACTTCGGAAAATGGGAATACCAGAACACCTAATTGTGCTCATGAGAAATCTGCGCATGAGTCAGGAGGCAGTTGTTCGAATAGAACAAGGAAACACTGCGTGGTTTAAAGTTGAGAAAGGTGTGCGTCAGGGCTGTATACTTTCACCCTATCTCTT